>JAOXYD010257017.1:0-16015 GCA_028565735.1 Pinacopodium congolense
GATCTTGGCTATTTGTTTGATTACCTATAGGGTTGCTTAACATCTAGTTGAATGGTTAGGAAAGGTTGTCTAAGTCGAGAGGAACATAATTGATTCTATTTTATTTCAACTAAGGACAACTAATTGTGCCTTGAGAGAGGGTAATTAAATTTTAGAAAGTCTTGGATAAAGAATAATTGAACCAATAAGATAAGATGGAAGCAAAATAGGGATAGAAATGACTCCCAATCTTAAACATTAGTTATCAAATTCTTGCACTTTGTCTCAATTGATTGTCCATTGCTAGTTTGTTTAATTTATTTTCCAGTTTATTTAGCAAATGAAATTGTTTCTTAAACAAAGTATAACTTGAATTAAGTAGTGACTAAATACAATCCTTGTGGGATAATATTCGCTTATACTACAAGTTACAATAAATACAATCCTTGTGGGACAATATTCGCTTATACTACAAGTTACAATCCGTGCACTTGCGGTATTTAACATAAAATAGGTTGAGTTTTATTGCAACCAACACTAACCAAAAGCAAAAGAAAGTAAAGAGAATCAAAGCAGTAATCAAAAAGAGCCAAGGAAAATTAAATCTCTTTATGGCTGTTGATTAATTTGGGAATCTAGTCACACTTCTAAGAAGATAACTCAAATTTTTATAGTAGTAATTCTATGAAGACCTAATTTTTTATTAGAAAAAAAATCTAGTCACACTTCCAAGAAGATCACTCAAAAGTTTATAGTAGTAATTCTATGAAGACCTAGTTTTTTATTAGAAAATTCCATCATATATAGTTTAGATTTTGTTAGTTAGTCTCATTGATATTAAACTCTCGTTATTTATCATATATCTTTTTTAGTAAAAAAATTGATTCCACTAAATGTGAGAGTTTTATTAGTAGTAATGAATATCTAAATGGAGAGGAGCCTAGTGAACCATTGCAAAGGCCATGTATAAGAATTAAGCATTAGTCAACTAATGTATAACCATTGGATATTGGGTATGGAATTTGCAACTGAAAAAAAGTTTAAAGTTGATGTTATGGATTATGTAGGGAAAATAATGATCAATATGAGGAGGAAGAAGAGAGAAAGTAATAGGATCATGTTGGGATATATTAAGAGATGTCAAAATGGGAGTCATATGTCAAGTATAAAAAACGACAAATATTTTAACTTAGACATAAAAACTTAATCATAGTTGTAACAAAACAAAAAGAAAAATCAAAATAGTGTCTATTAAGTTATTGATGACATATTTCAAAGATATAATTTGTGAAAAATCTACTATGTATATACTAAAATGATATAAATTAAAGAAATTAAAGATATTTGTTAAATCTAGCATGTATAGAGCAACGAAGAGGAGACTAAGACAAGAAAGGGCAACAAACTTTGTCAATGAACATTCCAAGTTGCAAGAAAATGTGTATGAATTAAAATTCAATAACATAGATCCACAGTGGAGTTACAACTTGTTGCAGTCTAAACAAAAGAAAAATAAATCTAATTCTAACTTGAATCAATTCAAGGGCAAGCGTACTTTGTCAACAAGTAGTATAAAACTGAGTAAACTGAGTATCATACCCAAGAGACCCAAGTGTAAGAATATCAAATTAAGTGATGCATAATTCACCCAAAAAATTGAAGTTTGATTGATGCAAAAGAGGATTAAAATGAATAAATAACGAAATAATAGAAAGAAAGCAACCCGACAATATTTAATGAATAAGACTTATCCAAAAGTAACAATTGGCTAAGGCTTCGGATTTTAATAAGTTGATTACTTAAAAGTCTACAATGATATGAATTAGGATTTATTTCATGCAATCAAGATAATACTAATGGTCATAGAAACATATTATTATTTCTTTTAAACTCAAATTACCTATTTAGTCTATAAATAACTTGGAATAAAAGGCATGAATATCAAAAAATCTAAGCCTAAGTTCATTAAATTTAGGAATCCTCACACAAGATTATAAGGCTTGGTCTACTCTTAGACTCAAGTATGATAAAAAATTGATTTTTCTATAATTAAAACCAAATGTTTATGGAATTCAAATTACCTAATGTTCCAACCTACGTGATCAAGTTAAATCGAAAGAAGAAAGAACTTAATTAATGTAAAATATCATTCACCCATTCTATTCTCAACCTAAATACTCTCCTAACTTTAACCAAATTAGATTACTCACACATATTAATAGAAACCAAAATGAAGCAAATAGAGCATGTCCATTGAATAATATATGTAAAAAGAGTCAAAACAAATGGAAAAATGAAAATAACAAAAACCCAAAACAAAGATGGTTGCTCCCTATTGGAATCTACATATTACCGCCACTTGAATGCTCTTGCAAAGCTAAATTGTCAAGCAAAATCAGATTCAACAAAACTAGTGAAAAAAAAGCTATGGAAAACCTATGTTCTATGAATGTTTGATTTTGTCTCTTCCAAAACCTACCTATAAATGATGAAAATGAGAGTATTTATACTCTCCTAAGTGGCTTCTAGTGTTTTAGAACATTTTAGAAGTGGTTTAGTCAAGTTTTCCCATAAAAATATGAAAAATGAAACGTAAAAAATGGTGTCATTTTAAGTCTTAGAATTTTACAACTTCTATCCCTCTTCACTTTCTGCTCTAACTCCTTCTATAAAACTCCAATGTCCATGAACTTTGGTATGTAAAATCTTCACATATTTTTCTATCATCATTTAGAGCTCTAGAAATATATATAATGCCTTCTCTAAATCAGTTGTACCAAATCCAGAACTTAAGTTAGCTTGTCTTGTTCTTTCCTTTGTGCACTCCTTATTGCTTGTCAAATACCCTTGGAATTTGGCGTGGAATTTTAAAACATGATGCTTTAAGTCCTCAAATTAATTCCACAGCTTTTATGAGTGAGAACACAGAAAGATGGAACAAAAACCAATATAAATCACTCTTTACATCACCTTCATACTTGAACTGTTGCTTGTCCTTAAGCAACTCATTTAGGCGCTCAATAGAAAATCTTCCAAGGATGATTAAAGGTTAATCAAGAAACATAGTATGACTTATATAATGAAATATAGCCCATGCCATCTAATTCAAGGTTGATAATTGATAATTGTGTTTCAGTATGTGTTTTTCTAAGTGTTTTGCATGTGTTTCTTGGATAATAGGTTGTTATTATTGTGTTTTAAGATTTATTTTGTATGCTTTTGTTTAGTATAATCTTTGTTATTATTTTGTTTATGTTTGGTATTAATTTGGAGTAAGTTTTTATTATTTTAGTATTTTTATTCATGTTTTATATTTTATTATTTAATTGATAATGTTGGGTTAGAATTAAATTTTATTGGTGTATTTATTTACTGTGTAGGGTTTATTAAAATTAAAATATAAATTTGGAAGAAAATGAAAAAAAAAGAAGCTTGATGAAAGAATGAGCTAAAAAGCCCAAAAGACTAAAGTAAGAAGAAGACGGAGCAAGCTGTTGGAGTAAGCCCTTCACTTGTGTGGACCAAGCCTGCTGGAGCAAGCCCCTCACCGCATGAATCGTCTGACTGGAATCTGAAGCTCGGCCTAGAGAGCCTGGTACAAGGAGCCCACACGCCTAGCCTGCTTGCTGCCTTCCCTATTGGACTTGAGCTGCTACTTTTGGACCCGCGCCTGGAGCCTGCTGGAGAAGACCCGCATGGAGTGGCCTGTATGGAGCCTTCCTTTCCATCTGGTTTGGAGTCGCCCCGCTGGACCTGTGCACCTGCTGGATCCCATACGCCTAGACAGGCGGGGTGCTCCGGCACTGGACCTCCACCCCAAGCTCTCTAAGCAGCCCAAGAAATCAAAAATAACAGAAGCAGCAGCCCTAAATCAAAAGGAGAATTCGGACAGACCAAAAATCAAAAGGGAGACGCAGATACAAGGGAGGTAGACTGACAAATTCAAAAAAAAAAAAAAAAAAAAAGTAGCCAAGCGAAGGGGGATGCAGCTCTGGATAGCAAAGAGGGAGATACACACCAAGCAAAATTCGAATAGAAGGAGAAGGCAAGCATCTCGAAGCTTCTTCCACACATACATACACACATAAAGTTCAAGAGTTCTTTCAAACTCCATTATTTTTTCTATATTTGTTTTATCTTTAATTTTTAATTTTTTTCTTTAATTTTATTATGTTTTATATTTTTATAGAATATGGACATGATGGAACTTGTTTTTATTATGAGAGGTTAAAATATTTTTAGGATTTATTTTTTGAATTATTTGGGAGCCTTTGGTTGTTGATTTAATTTTAGGAATATTTGTGTTGTTTATTGAGCTTAAACCTAACAACAAATTAAGAGAGTGAGTTGGATAATCCATGTTAGATGTACAACGAAAGTTGGCATTTAATAGACCTGTAGATAACAAGTTATTAATTTATAAGGAAGAGATTTTAATAAATTGATATACTGATTATATGATAACTTCATATCTAGATGAATATTTAGGAAAGGCTTTACATGTCGAGAGATCCCAAATTTAATCTTAGGTTATTTAACTAGTGACATTTAGTTGCACCTTGAGAGAGGGTAGCTAAAATATTAGGAAATCTTGGGCCAAATATAAATTAGACCAATCAAACCAAAGGGAAACAAATAGGGATAACAGTAAGTCCTATTCTTGAATATTAATTTTCTTTGAATTTTCCTTGATCTGTTGACCAAGGATGCTATATCTGGTTTTAATGATAAATGCATGCATTCTTTTCAGCTATTGAAGGAAAGGCCAATCCTATTTTCACTAGATTGGTCTTTAACCTTTGAGTTAATGTACGATGTAAGTGATTTCACAAATGGTGTAGCTCTAGGGAAATGAAAGAATAAAAATTTTCACTTGATTTACTACATGAGTTAAACATTGAACAATGTCCAAAAAAACTACACAACGACGGAGAAGCATATGTAAAAAGTTGTATTTTTATATCATAAATTTTTGTCATATTTAGTTCTTTCAAAAGTGATAGTGTGTATGGACAATTCGGCTTTAAAATATTTGATGAATAAAATTTATGCAAAGTCAAGGTTAATTACATGGGTCCTTTTGTTACAAAAGCTTGTTATAAAAGTAATGGATAAGAAGAGTTTTGAAAACTTTTTTTGCTAACCATCTATCAAGATTAAGCAAAGAAGTAATGGAGAAAAGTTGAAAATTAAGAAATTAAGGAAATGTTTCCAAAAGAACAACTATTGGAAGTACATAATAAATTTCGTGGTATGTGGATTATGTTAATTATCTATTTGGCAATGTGATTCCTTATGATTTGTCATACTAGTAAAGGAAAAAGTTTTTAACTGATGTTAAGCGATACTTATGGTCTAACTCTTTTTATACAATATTTATGATGATGTAATTATCAAAATATATGTTCCTCCTAAGGAAGTGCCTTCTATATATCATTCCAAATGCCTTCCATATTATAACCAACTAAGACTGCACACAAGGTTTAGAATCTGGATTCTAGTAGCCCACTTTATTCAAGGCTGCCTTTGAGCATGTTAGATTTTGTGGTACCTGTTAGAGAATTTGAAACATTTCGATGAGACATGAAATGCTACTGAGCAATTTTTTGGTATTCCAGAAGTTTGATGTATGGGATATTGATTTCATGGGGCATTTCCCTAAATCATATGCTATTCAAAATATTTTAGTCATGGTCATTTATGTTGGTAAATGTGTTGAAGTAGTTGCATTGCTAACTAATGATGCAAGAGATATGGTTAAGTTTCTAAAGAAAAATATTTTTATAAGATTTGGTATACTAATAGCGATCATCAGTGATGAAGGTTCGCACTTCTACAATAATAAATTTGGTTCCCTCCTATCTAAGTATAGTGTAACTCATAAGGCTATCATGCCTTATCATCCCCAAACTAGCGATCAAGTTGAAATTTCAAATCGATAAATCCAAAGAATTTTGGAAAAGAATGTTAGTGCATTAAGGAAAGATTGATCTTTACACTTGGATGATGTGTTATGGGCCTATCAAATTTCTTATAAGATGCTTATTGACATGTCCATGGTCACTTAGTTTATGGAAAGTTGTGTCATTTGCCAGTTGAATTATAACATAAAAATATTTTTAAAAGATTTGGTACAAATTTTTTTTTACAAGATTTGGTATATCAAGAGCAATCATAAATGATGGAGGTTTTGCACTTCTGCAATAAGAAATTTGATTCCCTACTATCCAAGTATAGCGTAACTCATAAGGTTGCCATGCCTTATCATCCTTAAACTAGGGATAGTTGAAATTTCAAATCAAGAAATAAAAAAATTCAAAAGGACTATTAGTGCATCAAGGAAAGATTGATCTTTGAAATTTGATGATGCATTATGGGCCTATTGGCATGTCCCTTATCGCTTAGTTTACGGAAATTCATATCATTTGATAATTGAATTGGAACATAAGGCATTTTGGGAGACCAATTTCTTAAATTTTGACTTAAGGAAAGTTGGTGAATAAATATTATTACAATTAAATGAGTTAGATGAAATTTGTTTAAGGAAAGTTGGTGAATAGAGGTTATTATAATAGAATAAGCTAGATGAATTTTATTTAAATGCCTATGACAATTGCAAACTTTATGAGGAAAAGGTAAAAAGATGGCATGATAAGCATTATTCAATGAGAAATCAATGTTGGTGACAAGATGTTAGTTTAAAATTAAAGGTTAAGATTTTTTCTTGAAAGTTTAAATTAAGATGGTTTGGTCCTTATGATGGGATTAAAGCCTATCCTTTTAGTACTTTCGAGGTTACAAATGGTCAATCCACATTAAAGGTTATTTAACATAAAGTTAAGCTTTATCTTCCTAGAACAGTTAAGTAATTCGCTAATACTATCACTCTTTAAAATACTAACAACTCTAGGCCTTATTTCTTTTACCTACTATTGTTTTTGTATGTGTTGTGTCTAGTTTAGTGTGCTAGATTAGTAAAGGGTGCTTTTTTTAGTTTGTTTACTTTCCTTTTGATTTTATTTTATTATTTCTTGATTCTTTTAATCTTATCTTTTGTAGAGCATGGCTTCAATTTATTATACATTTAATGCTTTTGTTTTTCTTTGATCTTTTTCAAGTGTATTATGAAATCGTTAATGCATTTTGATGGACTGATATCCAAATTATACCACTTTTACGGTGTCATTTATCCCTTTTTCCATCATTTTTATACTTTATTGTTTTCTTATTAACACTAGGGACTAATGTTCACTTTAAGTGTGGGGCAGGGATAGATTAACTAGGTTGTTATTTTTTCATCTTTTTCCAAATAATCTATAATTTATGGAAATTTTTTTCAAAATAACATGTATATTATTAATAAAATAAGATTTTAATAATAACATGGTACTATTGTTTGTGGAGAGTAATAATTTTGGAAAAGGAAAAAAATGAGAACATGAAATTGGATGTTCGTAGAAATAAATGGGAAACAATTATTATTTCACGTGGTTTTAATTGAACAAGCTAATATATTTGTTTTGTTTATGCCCTAATGACAGAGGAGGAAGTTATTAGTTCATACTTGATTTTGGATTTTCATTGATTATGGATATCATGTAAGAAGTTAATTAAGATGTACTCCTATACGTAATTTTGTATATAATATGACTAATATGAATTGTATGCATAAATGATTAATTAAATTGAACTTTTAACGTGGGGTTTCTATATTTAACTTTAAATGAAAAAATTATGCTTTTATTAATTACTGGAGATACATGTGTTAAATTGTGGTATGATAAATTGTTTATGTTATTTAAAGTATATAATAACATGAGATTTGTGAAATATGTGTTTTATGACATTGGAAATGTTATGTATGTAACTAGTTAGTATCTGAGTATATTACAAATGTTAAGAAATAATTAATTATGCAATAGACATATGAAGATATGATATATGGTGGAAAGTATGATTTTGTGAGTAGGTGACAACTTTAGATTAATAAGGGGAATTACTTGAAATTTATTTATGAATACTGAATGTGCTTATTTATGTGAATAAATAAAATGCGATTATATTATGAATCTAGTGACAATTAATTCATACGTTTGATATGATACAATAAAATATGTGAAGTATGATTTTATAAGTATGAAACGTATGGATATCAATTATAAGTACGACATAAACATTGGAATTGTAAGAATTTATGAATATGTATCATAATCGCGATTAAAATGTGATATGTTGAAAAAATAAAAATAGATAATGATTTCATAGCTTGCCCAACGAATGATATGTTATGTTAAACTAAACATGGTTAAATTGTTTTGATGATGACTTAATAATTTTTAGTATTAGTGGTTTGTTAGGTTTAAGGCTTTGAAAGTTAGGTATAAAGATGAAGCACGAAAGAATTTGACCATGGAGTACAAATATGGAGCTTCTGATGAAATGATGAAGAGTCAAGTATTTGAAGATCAAAATAGAATTCACAAAGGCCTATAATTGTAATTTTTATTGTAAGCTTTCCTTAGTTCATTTTGCTGGTTGATGATGCTTATTCATGTATAATTGCATAAATAACTTAGCATATGCATATAGGCTACATAATTGATATGTGTTCAAATATTGATTCAATTGATTTGTTACACTTAGTAATTAAAACCTTTAAAAGGTTTAGAATACTAACTTTAGCTTATATTTGATTTTAGGTACATTTTGGAATTAAAGAAGCTAAAGTGTTCTAAAAGCATGTCCATTGAAGTCATTTTCTAAATTTTAATTTTTCATTGATTTTTGAAATTTGATTTAAAAAAAATTAAAAAATAAAACTAAAAGTATGCGTTTAACACAGACAAGTGTCTACGTTTAATCTTGGTTTTACGCATACGCATAAACATGCAAACAGCAGCGACTACGGGCAGTTTTTGTTTCTGATTTTTTAGGTTTTATTTTCTGATCTTTTTGGCAGGTCTTGGCGATAAAACGAAGGCAGAGGAGGGCAGCTCAATCATGACAATGACAATGGAGATGACAGCCAACGGTGAAAGCTGAAGGACAAAGATGGAGGGTTAAACTTTTAAGCCGGTTCAATGGGGACATCGAAGTCAAAACATTGTATTCAGATAATTTTATCCTTTTAATGTTGCAATTTCTTTTCGGATTATTGTGTTGTTTGCTTTGATTTAAATTGATTTTTAGATAGATAATCGGAATACATTATTTTGATTGTAGCTTACGTACTTCTTAGGTTATTTTGTTTTCAAAATTATTGTTTTTAAGATTATTTAGTCATAATTATAGTGTGAATGGACAGTAAAAATCTATGGAAAAATATAGCATGTACTTCTGCTCTTGTGATTGGTTAATAAGCATTATTCTTAGAAGAGCGGTGACTAAAGGTAGACAAAGTCGGTGAGATTTTAAGCCTTATCAGACTGAAACATCTATATTAGTCTCATTTTTTTTTGATAATGTGTGACCGTCATGACATGTACATCTTGATTTGTCCTTGAATTTCTATTTGAGACCACATTTTTATCACATGCGTTTTTATGAAAATGATTAGGAATTTTTTTTTTGTTGATTATGAGCTACATTAGCCAAATAGCCACCCATTTATGTGAAATTTCCTTTTCTAACCCCCTTTGAGCCTTATTAGCCTTTTCTTTTTGTATAAACCACATTACATGTTTTTTACTTGACCAAATATCCTACCCAAGCTATAGAGCTAGTGGAACATTTGTGATTATTGAGTTTGTGGATATACAAAATTATATGTGTGGGGTATACATATGAGTGGATTGGCTATAATGATTGGGACGTTATTTTATATCTTGTCTTTGAAATTTAAAAAAAAAAAGAAGAACAAAAAGAAAAAAAATGTACCAAGGAGGAAGTGCATTTGTTTTGGAAAAAAAAAGAAAAAGAAAAGTTGTTCATAATTAATGCATCTTCCTAAATTTGTGATGATTGGGTTATTTGAGTATAATGGATATGAGGTAGGTGTGTCTTGGAAGGTTCACTCATTGTGGTTTCAATTTATTGTTGACATAAATTTTATGAGTGATTCCTTTGGATTGGTTGTGCCAAATATGGTTTGTTTATGAGAGCTTGAGTTTGAGTTATGAAACTTGTTTTTGCATTCATCATAGTTGATGTACACAATTGTGATTGAATGTTGGGCTTTTGCACTTGATGGCATAATTTGGTGTTGCATTTGTTTCACTAGCTTTGATGGCTTTCATGCTACTTGACCTAAATTCATCTCACCTTACCTTAGCCCACATTACAACCCTAAAAAAGTCCTTTGATTCATAATTATGCATGTGACTTTTAGTGGTGGAGAAATGAAATGATATGCAAAGTTGTGGATTGTTGTGTTCATGAATGGTGTTTGAGTGGACCCATAGACAAATCTTGTTTAAACACCTTTTGTCCAAGTCTACCTCTAGATCACCCAGTTTCTAAGGGTGATGAATGTTGATTGATCATGTATAGAAGCTTTGAATGTTGAGTTATTGCTATAGGTTTTGAAATTCATTCATCTTTATTTATGATTATCTATTATTAAGAAATATGAATTTTTTTTATAATTTTGATATGTAGACGCATAACGCAGACATGCATCTGCATTTATTAAATGCAGACGATCTTGGAGCTAGGTTTTATTTTATTTTATTTTGCAGGTCTTGGCAATAGCCGAGCAAATGACGAACGAGGGAGTCAGTGCAGGCGCATAGAAAAGAGGAAATTAGGTGCAGCACAGAGATCTAGAAGCAGTATTTTTATCGTCATTCTTTATTGTTTAAGCTTAACCACGACAGTAACAATGGAGGTGATAGCCAACGGTGAAAGTTGGAGGACAAAGATAGAGGGCTAAATTTCCAAGCCGGTTCAATGGGGACGTTGAAGCCAAGACATGGTTGAGATAATTTTATCATTTTAATGTTGCAATTTCTTGTCAGATTATTGTGTTTTTTGCGTTGATTTAAATCAGGTTTTGGATAGATAATCGGAATACATTATTTTGATTGTTTTTTTGAACCTATTGCTAAAACATTGAATTTAATCAGTAATTGTTATTTTTGATGTTTATTTGTAGCGTCTAATGATCTCGTATCGTTAGGAACAACACAACTTAAGTTAAAGGAACCGAACGTGTGAGGTTACTGCTTATATTGATTGTTTTCCATTTCATAATGCAGCTGCCAAATTAAATTTAGAGATTGTATCCTAAATTATTTGGTAGTTAGGTTTAATTAATGATCATATCTTGATTAAACTCAAACTAAGGGAAAACTGAGATTATTGGAGTGTTCTATTAGTCTCAGATCAATAGTTCGGAAAGAGTTGTAGAAACATTAGGATGATAAATATGTTTGATCATGTTTAGGCCAAGATTGAACCTTGAACTGGATATTTCGTTTATACAACTCCTTAATCATTGAATTGCTTGTTTTAAATTGTTTTCGATAGTTTACTTTTATTTGAATTTTTCTAATTTTCTAAAAAATCTGAAAATTCCCCTTTTATATTTTCTTTCTTACATCAATTAAATTTTGCCGAAAAAATTAACTGAACATTCCTTGTGGATTTGATCCCGACTTACCTTAACTACAAATTTTAGTGTGTAGAGTCAAGTAAATTTTACAGTGTATTCGGCACGCACTGTCAAGGACAGCCTAGCATCCAGGCCCACCAGAAAGAGCCCAAAGCTCGCACCTCCTCCAAGCCCTACAAAACAACCAGCAGATCCAGCGCCTCAAGCCCAAATGCGAGAAGCCCATCGCCCTAGCCAGCTTTTCCCCAACCCACGCTCCTCCAGACCCGGACCAACAGACGCTCGCCCAACCCGTGTCTCCACTCTAAACTCGCGAGCCTGGGTTGCGCACCTGGGTCGCTCACCTATCCTCCTCAGCAAACTACTCCAGACTCTAGTCAGGCCAGACCCACGCTAGCAGATCCCTTCCACCCCAGCAGACCTAGCTCCCTAGCTGCAGTCAAGTAACCAGTCCAGTCTAGTAGCCCCACTGAAACAAGAGAAGTGGGAGACGAGCAACAAGAAGGAAGCAACAGCCAAGGATGATTCGGACAGAGATGAAGAGCAAGCTTCAAGCTATACAAGCATAAAAACTTCAAGAGTTCATCAAATTTTATATTTTTTTCATATTTTTTTCTTTTGGTTTTATTTTTATTATATTTACCATTTTCATGAATATAGACTTGTTTGAAGTTATTTTTATTATTATATGTGGCTAAAATATTTTTAGGATTTGTTGTTTGAATTATTTGGGACCATTTTGTTATTAATTTAATTTTTATAAATATTTGTGTTGTTTATTGTGCATAAACCCACCAACAAATCGAGAGAGTGAGTTAGGTAATTTGTGTTAGAAGTACAATGAGAGTTGGTATTTAATAGATCTATAGACAACAAGATATTAATTTATTAGAAAGAGATTTTAATAAATTGATAGACTGCCTAGAGGATAGCTTCATATCTAGTTAAATGTTTAGGAAAGACTTTGCATGTCGAGAGATCCCAAATTTAATCCTAAATTATTTAATTTGTGACATTTAGTTACACCTTGAGAGAGGATAGCTAAAATATTAGGAAATCTTGGGCCAAATATAAATTAGATTAACTAACCAAAGGGAAACAAATAAGGATAACGACTAATCCTATTCTTAAATCCTGTTTTCCTCTGAATTTTCGTTTGCTGTGTTGTGATTAGATGTGTTGCTCGATCCTGCTTTCAAATTTGTCTGTGTCTGATTTATTTGTTTATTTATTTATTTATTTTAATTTGTTTAAATCGATTTCTTGAACAAAGTGTAAGCCAAATTGATAGAGTGTCTATATACAATCCTTGTGGGATCGATATCCTTTCTTTACTACAAGTACGACCTATATACTTGCAGTTTTTACCGTAAAACTCGTAATTGTTGGTTTTGCGAAACTACTCAACAAGTTTTTAGCTCCATTGCCGGGGATTGTTTTTTTTTAACATCTTGTTTAATTTGGTTGACTTTGATTTAAGAGTTTTTAATACATTTCCTTATGTGTTTTCAGGTTTATAAGCACAAGGAGTATAAGATGGTCCAACAAACTTAATAATGCAAGGATTCGAGGAAAAAGAGGCAATGATTCTATCTGACGTAGTGATAGCTCTTCAAGCACAAATTTTAGCTCTTAGTGAGCAATTGAGCAATTTACAAGGTACGTCTTCCTCTTTTATTAGACTTGTTTAGTTTCATTGTGAACTATGTGGACAGGTCAACCATGACACAAATGATTGCTTTTTGAGGGAGTCATGGGGATTTGCACAACCAAGAGGTAACTAGTCATATTCCAAAGATTATAATTCGGGGTGGCAACACCACCCATATTTTTCTTGGAATACTAACAATACAGGCTACCAAGAGAGCGTCCAAGAACCTCCCAATTTTGAAGAAGATCACTTTGACGCTTGGGCGAGTAGGTTAGAGAGCAAGATAGAGAAGATGAAAGAGAAGCTGATGGATGTGTTGGACTCTCAGTTTGCAAGGATGGAGGAGCATCAAAAGCAGATGGAAGAGAATCTAAAGCGAATGGAGGACAGTTTGATCAAATTATCCAGAACAACGCTTAATCCATCCACAACTTGGAGATACAAGTAGGTCACCTGGCTAATACTTTCTTTTCTAATAATGCAGGTAGCTTACCAAACCATACCGAAGCAAATCCAGGGGAGCAAATTCAAGCCATTACAATTGCCATGGAAATGGAAGAACATGATACAATGGAGGAGGCTGAATGCTTCAAGAAGGAGAGCCAAGATGAAGTGCAAGAGAAGGAAGAAGAAGAGGAAGAGTTGCCTAGTGCCAACTTAGAGAACGAGTTGTGGCCAAGTGTCAAGCAGGATGAAGAGCCTTCATATTTATTGCCTACACAACTATAGAGACTATCTTGGGAGAGAGACGATGTCCAGAAAGGAGAGTGGACATTAGAATTTGATGATGAAGCAGTTCAATTCCACCCTCTAGAAGCTTAGGAGCATCATGCTGAATGGGAGCCGACATTGAGGGAAGTTGCTTCAAGCTCTTTAAGGAATTTGAACAAGCTACCTGTTATACTAAAACATCCATTTGATAATGGATAGTACAGATATACGAAAGGTCAAGCTAATGACCTTAAATTAGCATGTATTTTTTTTATTTAGTTTGTTTTTATGTTTAGTGATGTGTTGCCTTAAGTTGTTTACGTTTAGTTTGCTTTTGTGTTTGTTTTGATCTTTCATTTTTTTTTCTTTTTGATATCTTGTTGTTTAGGTAATTTGGTGAAGCTTTAAGGTTTGTTATTCATCATAGCTTCTTGGAGGATCAAAGGAAGAGCGGAAGAAGATTTCCTACACTTTAGATTAATAGACACCAACATAAGCCTTTCTAACCCTTAATCTTTTTGTGTGTTTTTTTTTTTTTTGGTGATTGTTGAGTTTTGTTGTTCTACTTTCCACATTGAGGACAACGTATTGTTTAATTGTAGGGAAGTATAGTAGGTAGTTGTTGCATGTGTTGCATTTGTGATTGCATCATTTGCATTTTTTATGTTTAGGAAAGTCGAGAAAACGCCACCAAAAAGTCGAGAAAATGCTCTCACCTCACCCCTTCCCCAGCCACCACCGCCGGCGACAGTCCCAGTGATCGCCTGACCACCTGCACCAGCCCCGTCGAACCGCCTATTGCTGATCTAGCTCCTAGTGCCGTTAGCTCCACCATATGACCTCGCCCAGTCCCAGAAACGGCCTCTGACCCGTTGCCCTCCACTCGCACTGTTGGATCCCTGATAGTTGACCATTGCCCCCAGTGCCTCCGGCACCCTCGTCTCCAACGAATCTCAGCCATCGTCGGTCTCCTTTGTCAGCCGCTCAGCCTTCGTCACTGCTGACTTTTGCACCCAACTTATGGATGGCCAGTCCTTCTCTTCACCCGTCAGTAGCCCAGCCGGTGCCACCCACCACTCGCCCTTCCCTGCCTCCGCCGGATGACGCCTTCCTGCCGCTGCCTACTCAAATAGCGATCCCTTCTCAGCCAGCTGTGGTGAGCAGATCCGTCCAGCTTCTGGCTACTCCGGCCCTGCTAGGCCTACAGGAGGCCCAGCCCGGCCAGGCTTCTTCTCCTGGGCCTGGCCTGTTAGGCCCTCAGCCAAGCCCAATTCAGGTGTCTTCCCAACATCAACCAAGCTCCCAAACCCTGCTCCTCTCAGGCCCAGTCCAGCAGATGGGCTTCCAGCTCCCTAGTCCTGCAGCTAGCCCAGTTCCCTTAGTCCTCCAGCCCCCAGTCCAGCCAACCCCATTGGGCCTCCTTCCTCTAGGCCTAGCAGCCTTGCCCAAGGGCCTCTAGCCCTCCTCTACTGGCTTTTTGAGCTCTCAGCCCATCCCAGCAGCTCCCCTTGGACCTTCAACCCAGTCATCTAGCCTTGGTGGAGGTCTTTCTCAACCTGCCTTTATTTTAAATTCAAAATTAGCTAATAGGTTGCATGTCAACTCTGGTGGCTTAGGCAAAAATCAATCGAAACTCAGAAAGGCTGGGAAAAAGCCTTCCGATTTCACTTAGGTGGATCAACTCAGCATCACCCATCCCTCTTCTTCTGGCTTTTAGCTTCCGGCTGTGCAGCCTGCCCCTTCTGGTGGGCCTGTTCTTGTTTCTATGGATTTTATTTCTACTATCCTCCACCGTTAGACCTGTTGCTTAATGGTTTTTTTTCCGAGGCATAGTATGTCATTCCCGGCCATGAAGATTTTGGCCATGCGGGACTGGAAGACGCTAGGCTTAGAGACAGTTTCCTCCATTGGCATGGGGTTCTTCCTTTTTCATTTCCAGTCTGAGAAGTCACTTCAAGTGATTCTTGAGCATGGTCCATAGACCTTTAGCGGGAAGTTCCTTCTATTACAGCAGTGGCACCGGAAGTTTATCTTCGACAAGTCCCGCAATTCCCGAGTCCCGGTCTAGGTTCGCCTACTTGATCTTGCATTCTCAGTCTGGAACGAGAGTTGCTTCTCTCTTA
>JAOXYD010257037.1:0-16013 GCA_028565735.1 Pinacopodium congolense
TTAGCTCTTTTCTAAATTTTAATCAATTTTAATTGGATTTTCCTAAATAATTGTAATCCAATCAACCTAGTAATTAAGCAATATTTTTCCCTGTGGGTTCGACACTCGGAGTCTTAAATTTTACTCCACTTTATTACTTGTTCGATAGGTGCACTTGCCTTTCGTCACGTTGGTTTTCACTTAATCTCCTTTTGGTTTTCAAAGTAAAATCGGTTTAAAGAACGCCCATTTTTAATCATTCAACCAATGAACAACAAATACCTAACAAATTATAATGTTATTCAATGACATCTCATTTCTCCTTAAAATTTTCCCAAGTCTTTGTCAATTATTACAGGATTTAACATATTGAAATGCATCTTTAAATAAAGTGGGCTAGTAGAAACCATACTCTAACATCTTATGATTTGTTCTAATAGGCCAGAAGTTTCCTTCTTCCTCTCTTATATAATAGTGACTTAAAATAGAAGGCACTTCCTTTGAAGGGACATATCTCCTGATAATATCTTTAATGTAAATCTTGTAAAAATAAGAATCATACCATAAATACTGATTAACCTCAGTTAGGAACTTATTTTTCTGTTGGTAAGAAAGATTTAGGGGGAAAAACATTTCCAACCAAATAATTTTCAAAATCAGCATACCATAGCAGGTCCATCAATACTAGCAATTGCTCCTCAGGAAACACCTCCCTGGTATCTTGATTTTTTCCTTTTTCATTCACCTTTACACTTAGACATGAAAGATGATAAACTACAAAATTCTCGGTAACCTTTTTATCCTTAATTTTAATGTCTAACTCCTATAAAAGGACCCATTTAATCAATCGTAGCTTGGTATCAAGCTTTTCATGAGGTGCTTGAGAGATAAATGGTTTATATAATCTATCACCTTATAGAGCATCAAATAAGATTGAAGCTTATTGAATGCAAATATAATAACCAAGATTTATTTCTCAATTATAGTGTAGTTCTTTTGGGCATCATTTAAAGTTTAAATTATATAGTAAATTGGATGAGAAATTTTGTCATTACTTCACCCAAGAATAACACCAATTGCAAGATTATTTGTATCACACATCAATTCAAATGGAAGAGACTATTCAAGTAAAACAAGGATAGGTGCACTTTTGAGTTTCCTTTTAAAAGCTTAAAAGAATGCATACAATTATCATCAAAGTCAAAAACAATATCCTTGTTCAATAGATCAGTTAAGGGTTTGGTGATCTTAGAAAAATTCTTAACAATAATTTGGTAGAATATATCATGACCTAGAAAGCTCTTAACCATTTAAACTGAAGTAGGTGGTGGAAGTTAAGTGATTACATCAATCTTTGTCAAATCTACTTTAATACCCTTACTTGATATCTTTTTACGTATCCTTGCACCATAAAATAACATTTTTCCTGGTTCAACACTAAATTATTTTCCTTCATGTCTTTAATACCTTTTCTAAATTTTCTAAACAAGAGTCAAATGATGTGCCAAAAACTAAAAAATCATCATGAAAACCTCGATATAAGACTCAATCATTTATGAAAATATAGTTATCATACAACATTAAAATGTGACTAGGGTATTACATAAGACAAAAGGCATATGATGGTAAGCAAAAGTTCCATATGGGCATGCAAATGTAGTATTCTCTTAGTCCTTAGAGGATATAGGAATTTGTAAATAGCCACTATACTAATCTAAAGCAGAATGAAAGCTATGCCCTACTAGTCTCTCTATTACTTAATTAATGGAAGGTAAGGAAAATGGTCTCTATAGGTGGCATTATCTAATTTTTTATAATCATTGTGCATGCACCATCTAATAACCTTTCTTATTGAAATTAACTCAATTTGGGAATTTTACATGAAAGTAGTTCCTCCTTTCTTAAATACCAGTTGAATTGGGCTAACCCATTCTAAATCAGAGATAGGAAAAATATTACTGGCATCTAGGAGTTTCATTAATTTATTATTGACCACTTCCTTCTTCTATAAAAATCTTGTAAGTGAAAATTGAGGTACTTAATCCCTTAAAGTACTTAAAGCTTCTCTAATCTCTTCCTTATCTAACTTTAAATATTATGAATAGGTCCATGTTTTTTTTAAAGGATCTGAGTAAAGAATAACTGTACAATCAAATTCTCAAACTCAATCAAATTATAATAATCAAAATTAGCAGGATGTTGCATTGCCTTGAACATATCAAACTCAATCTCTTTATCCTAGAGTCTAAGAATAAGCTTACCACCAGAAACATGAATCAGTGCCCTAGTTGTAGCCATGAATAGTCTTTCTAAAATGATAGGCACTTTATTTCCCTCTTCCACTTCCAATACCAAGAAATAAACCAAAAAGAAAAACTAAAGTTATTGACCTTAACCAATATATCTTTGATGATCGATATAGGATAGGTAATAGAATGATTATCCAATTGTAATGAAACTATTGTGGGTTTGGGTTCTTCTAATCTCAAATTCTTATAGATAAACATGGGCATCAAATTAATACTAGCTCCTAAATCCATCAATGTTATCTATTTGTAAGTTACATATGGTACAAGGAATGGTAAAACTATTAAGATCCTTAAGATTATGAGGAAAATTCTTAAGTAACATAGTAGAACAGTCTTCATTAAGGTTGACAATCTCTTATTCTTCTAACTTCCTCTTCTTAGAAAGAATTTCCTTTAAAAATTTTGCATAGGAATGAATTTGTGTAATTGCCTTAGAAAATGGGATATTTATGTGCAACTTCTTAAACATCTCAACAAGCTTTCTAAATTTCTTATCTAAGTTAGCATTCTTTAGCCATTGAGGGTATGGAATCATAGGCTTATAAGGTTAGACATTAGGATCAACAAATTACCTAGGTGGTCTCTCTTTCTTTTCTCTTCTTAACTTCTTTTTTTTCCTCTTCTTTTCCTATTTCCACTATTTCCTTCTCACACTTCTCTTCTACTTCCTTCTTCTTGTTCTTTAATCCTACACTCTCCATTCCTTTCCACTTATCAAGGTAATGGCCTTTACGTGATCTATAAGGTTGATTTTAGTAGCATTAGATAACTTATTGGGTAACCTCTCCTATGAGATCTGTGTAATATGACCTACCAGAGTCTCTAAATTCTTAATAAAAGCCTCGTGATTTTGCATCCTAAAATCATTGCTTAAAATATACTTCAATATTATATCCTCAAAATTTGACATCTCTTTTGGATTTGGATTGGCTCTAAAGCCAGGTGGTGGGCTCTCTAAGGGTTGGTTAGTGGCTGATAGGTGTTCTGATTATTTCTTCATAAAAAATTAGAAGTTCCTCTAACTAGGATTGTAAGCATTAGAATAAGAATCTCCTCTTTACCTATTGAAATTGACATATTAGGCTTTCTCTGACTCATAGACAAAAGGACTTCCTACTTGACAATTTAGGGATGAATGGGAAGAACCACCACAATGCTCACACTCCAAAGAAATTCTAAAGGTACGAATACCAATTCCATTTACCAAATTATCTAGCTTTTTGTTTAGGACTTCCATTTGAGCTACTAAGGCAATTATTGTATCATTGATAGTATGAACTCCATAATGTTTCCTAGGATAACATTTAAAACTGTTGATTTCCATCTCCTCAATCAACTTATAAGCCTCATCTAGAGTCTTTCTTATCAGGTTACCTCCAATTGCAACATCTATGGCACTATGAGAAGAAGGTGTGACTTTAGTATAAAAATGTCCACTTGCTACTAAGTATTGAAACCATCACTAGGACACCTACCAAGCATTATAGTTAGTTTCCTACCTTCTTTCTGAGGTCTCTCAACTAAATGCTCTTATAGTTCCATTTCTAATTGATCAGTGTCCACTTCAAAAGGTTCCTCACTAAAAGTCATTACTCCTACTATATCATATATGTTCGCTCGAGATTCTTTATTTACTTAAGAATGGTTTGGTCAAGCTTTGATTAAACTTAAATTTCTTGGGTTTTTATCCCCAAATATACATACAAAGCTAAGAAAGAAATTGAAATAAAGTAAACTACTGACTAATGAAAGCAAAAAATAAGAAATAAAACTATAATTGAATCAAGAACAACAAAGGAAATTTAAAAAATATAAACAAGTTCTAGAGTAATTATTACCAATTTCTTCCTAATAATATAATTATGATGATCCCTAGCAATGGTGCTAAACATTTGTTGTTAGTTTCGTCAACGTTATAAAAATTAACCAAATTTAAGCATATAATTTCTTAAATCACGTTAATAACAACTTATCGGTAAGTCACCAGTCAACAAGTAATATAGTGGATTTAATTGAGTTCAAATTATCATTCTCATGAGGATTCAACTTGCAAGTACTAGGTCATTTACATTATAATTATCTAGGGAGTCCAAATTGATTGAATTATCAAACTAAAATTACCTAATTAACTTAAAATTCCAACTTATGCAAAAAGAACAAATATTTAATTAAGGGTTGCCTAAATGAATTTATTTAGCTAAGGTTGAAGCTTTCAATAATCTAATTATGTTATTTAAAAGTTATAAGGCTTGATCTAGGACATCTTCACAAATTTAAGAAAATGTTATGGTTAAAATAATGCCTTTTTTTCTATTAATACTAATTTGATATTTTCTTATTTATCAAATTTAGGCAATAGGCTTAAAGTTCAAGAATTTTAATATAAAAATGCCTTATTTTTAGATTAATACACTTATGATTAATGAAATTTTAGTCATGTAAAGATTTAAATCATGTTCTTCAGTGATTTATCCAACAACTAAGGTAGATTTTTTGGATCCAAGGTTGTTTAATGACTTTATTCTAAATGATTAACTTAGAACAAGTGTTAAGCACTTTAATCAAACAAAGATCAACTCATGATCATGCATAAGAACTCAATTAAACCATTTACTAACCTTAACTTAGCTAAAATTCAGATTAGCCACTCATTTGAATCAAAGAACACATCATATGAAACTTAACCAACACACCTTCGAATTATTCAAAAAAAAGAGTGGATTATAAAGTATAAAACAGTTAAGAAAGCACGAAAGTGGCTCTAAACACATTTACATATTGAAATAAAGTGCTCAAGCTCCTACAATCCTGAAAAACAAGCTTTAGTCTCCAATATAAGACTTAAAAAATGAAGAACAAACTTAAAGAGCCTTAAAAACTAAGAGAATCTGAAAATTTGATTGAAAGTGGCATAATTCTCTCTTTAAACTTGTGCTTCTGGCTCATGGAGATGCTTTTATATATCCCCTACAAGTTGGGTGCAAATTGGTATAAGTTGTAGTTAAAATTATATTAAACCTAATTGGAAAATCGCATTTGAGTAGTTAAAAAATGTTTAAATTAGCACTGAAGGATGTCATTTTACTACCCACATTTAGTTCTAAAAACAAACTTGAACGTGGGTCTGGAGGAATTAAATGTTGCTTCATCCTAGCCCATATTTAAGTCTTGAAATGCTTCAATCTTGATCTTTTTCACAAAAATTCTTTGAAATTGGGTATTAATATGTAAATCAAAAAATTCTAAACATAAATTGAATATTTAAAAATGGAAATTGGGTAAATGCACATCTACTAACAATGAAAAGTGCTATAAAATGGACCCCTATCAGGTGTCAAGCTTGTCACCTAAGTTTGTTATATAACCAAATTGCAAAATAGAATTGATAAAAATCAAGCATAGTCTTAACTATAGCTATGTCTTCATTTCATGAAGATACCCTATATTAGGTGTTACAATAAAGTTTTAACTCAATTAAATCATTGAAACTTGAAAACCTTAGCTACACATTTAGATTTGGTAATTCTTATAAGTAATTTTGATTTCTTTACATTAATTGACAGTAATTTAGTTTAGTTAGTAATTTTTAATTTAATCAATCAATTAATTTGAGTTCTCAAGATAATTTTTATTTTAGTGACCCAGTAGTTGTAATTAAATCCTCGTAGGATGATAGTTGGGCTCAATTCTGATATAATATATTACTTATGATGGGTATACTTGCTATTTTAATTTGAGATTGAGAGTACATATTAGTTTAGGAAAATTCAAAAACTAGTTTTTGGTGGTGCTGCTGGAGATTTATATTAGTGATACTGTGAATATATCTATGTCAATTAGTTTTGAGGTTATTTTTATTTTTATTTCAATTTTCATGATTTATTTTTGGATTTTTTATTAGTTAGCTTTTTAATTTCTTTTTCTATTTTTAATTTTAATTGTTTCTTTACATTATTCTTGAGATTGTGTAAATATATGTTCTTATTGTTCCATCTCTAAAGATTCAATCTCTACCATTGATAGTTTTTTTTCTTTACTTTTTCAGTTATGCCTAACTGAGTTTTCTATGCCTTCAAATGGTGCTTTCCAAATTCATATCAAAATCAATCACTTTGAGCTTTGGAGCCCATAGCCTTAGCGACACAAATAAAATTACTTAAGAAGAAACTAGATAGCTTAATGAGTGGAACTAGTAATAGTGTGATGATAGGACAAATAGTTTATGAGAACTACAATGATACTTCCCATTAATTCTTAGAGTGTCAAGTAGATACTCTTTTACCTATAAGCCTGAGCAAGTCCAGTTTATAGGGAATTTTAATAGGCAAAGAGGAAACCCTTACTTAAATACTTGTAATCCTAGGTGGAGGTAGCATCCTAACTTCTCATAAACCAATAACTAAAACTATCAATAGCCACCATCTTTCAATACTTAAAGAGTCATACCACTTACCTTTAAAGCTAATGCACCCCTCCATAAAAGAAGTCTAGTTTTCATGAGATCATGTTAAAATACATCCAATCTAATAAGTCAAGGATGCTAAACCGTGAGGCTATGATTAGGAACATAGAGACTTGGGTGAGCTATATTTCTTAGAAATGTTAGGAGAGGTTACTTGGTAAACTACCTAGTATTATCGAAGTTAATTCTAGATAAAATGTTAAAGTTATTACCTTTAGGAGTCGTAAGGAGGTGGGGAGTTCTAGTTTAGAGACGAAGGAATAAGTAGAAGAAAATAGAGAAGAAAAGGTGGTAGAGAGTAAGAAAGTGATGCAAGCTAAGAGTAAGAAGGAGCAATTTAGATTATTCACTAACTCTAATGTATGACCACACAAGCCTAGGCTTTTATAACCTCATCATCTTATAAGTTTCCATTTGAATAAGTAATTTGGCAAGTTTTTAGAATCAAGAAGTTACATATTAATATCTCATTCGTTAAGGCACTCACCCTGATGGTCTCTTATGACAAGTTCTTAAAGGACATTTTATAAAATAAGAGGAAGTTCGAGGAGTATGAGACTATGAAGTTAAATGAAGAGTGCTCCACAATTTTGTTTAGGAAGTTATCTCTAAAGTTTAAAGACCCTAAATAGATAGGCTTTAATGGATCTTAGAATGAGTATTAACTTAATGCCTATATCTATTTTCAAGTAGCTAGAATTAGGGGAGCCAAAACCCATTATAATCTTATTATAGTTAGCTGATTGATTTGTTACCTATCCTAGAGAGATCATCGAGGATGTATTATCTAAATTAGATAAGTTCATTTTTCTCATTGAATTATTTGTATTAGATATGGAAGAGGACAGTAGAGTTCCTATCATATTGGGTCTACCATTCCTAGACATGATAAGGATGCTCATCATGCGCAAGGAGGAAAGCTCATTTCAAGACTCTAGGATAAAGAGATTATTTTTTATGTATTTGGAGTGATGAAGCATTATTTTCCTTAGAATCATGCAATTTTGTTAATGTCAGTCCTATAACGAGTGACCTTTCTATTGTTTTTCATACATCCACTGTAGAAAAGATATTGACATACTTACAGGCCTTAGAGTTAGCGAGAGGTACTTGGATAGTTAGAGGTTAGGAAGGAGTCATTGAATTGAATCTAGTCCAAGAGGTAGGAGTTTCTAGAAAGACATATGAAGCCCCTTTTAAAGCCACCTATAGTAAAAAAACCTAACACTTAAATGTGTTCCCACACATTTGACCTCATTGACAAACACCATGGAGAATAGGCTATTTTGAGTCCTGAGAGAATATAAAGACATGATAAGATGAACCATCATCAATATTAAGTGGATAATCCCCTCAGTTTTCACTCATAGGATTTTTATAGAGGAGAGTAGCAAGCCATTAGTGCAAATGTAGTGCTAATTATATCCAAACATAAAGGAAGTGGTTAAGACTGAGGTAGCCAAGCTCCTAAATGCAAGCATAATTTTTTTTATATCTGATTCTATATGGGTAATCCTTTTATAATTGTTACCCAAGAAAGGAGGGACTATGCTCATGATAAATGAATAAAATAAGTTAGTAATCATTACTAAAGTTAGGAGATTATGTATATGTATTGACTATAGGAGATTAAATGAGACCGCTCATAAGGATCACTTTTCCTTACCTTTTATAGATCAAGTGATGGAGAGATTGGCTAGGTATAGTTACCATTATGTCTTAGATGGGTACTCTAGATATTTACAAATTCTTGTAGCCTTTGAAGATTAGAAAAAGACTAACTTGACTTTAACTTATGGTATTTCTACATATCAAACCATGCCATTTGGTTTATGTAATGCCCCAACTACCTTCTAATGCTATTAATTGCAATCTTCTCTTATATGATAAAAACTTACATTAAGGTTTTTGTAGATGACTTCTTTGTCTCTGACGTGTTATTTGATGAATGTTTAGACAATTTAGAGAAGGTGTTAAAGAGGTGTGAAGAGACTAATTTAATCTTAAATTGGAAGAAAGGTTACTTTATAGTGCAAGAGTGCATTGTTATAAGTCATAAGATATCTACCAAGGGAATTGAGGTCGATCTAGTCAAGATAAAAATAATTGCCTAAATCCCTCTACCTAACTCAGTTATAATGATTAGGAACTCTTTAGGGCATGCTAGATAGTATTTTTCTAAGATCACTAAACTGTTTATTGGTTTACCACCTAAGGACACCATTTTCAACTTTAATGAAGAATGCATGCACTCTTTTAAGTTTTTAAGGAAAAAAAAATCACAATTGCACCTATTCTTGGGGCTTCTAATTGGTCCCTTCCATTTAAGTTGTTGTATGATACAGGTGACTATGTAGTAGGTATAGTACATGGACAAAGGAAAGATAAGATCTTCCATCCTATATACTATACGAGTTAGGCCTTAAATGATTCCCATCTAAATTATACCACAATTAAAAAGGAGATATTGATCAACAAATTCACCTTTGATAAGTTTAGGTACTATTTAGCAATCTCTAGGATGTTAGTTTATATGGTTTATTATGCTCTTAAGCACCTGAGGAATAGTTCTGATGCTAAGCTATGATTCATTTAATAAGACCTCTTATTATAGAAATTTTACATTGAAATCAATTATAAAAAGGAGTTAGAAAACTTTATGGTGGATCACCTATCAAGGTTGAGTGAAGAAGTAATAGATAAGGGAGAAGACTAAGATATTAGGGAAATCTTTCTTAAAGAATAGATACAAGCTCTTATAGCACTTCTATGGTACATTAACATAGTTAATTACTTAGTTAGTAGCATTCTTCCCCTTGATCTTTCATAGTAATAAAGAAAAAAGTTCCAATGTGATATAAAGCATTACATTTAGGATGGTGCCAGATTTATGATGATGAGATCATTAAGAGATGTGTACCTAATAAGGTAAGTACCCTCTATACTTAATTGTCATTAAAGATAAAGTGATGGCCAATTTAGGCCTACTAGGATAGTATATAAGATATTAGAATGTGGATTTTACTGTCCCACTTTATTTAGGAATGCGTTTCACTTTGTCAGATCTTTTGAAAATTGTTAAAGAGTTCAGAACTATTTGAGGAGACATGAGATGTAGCTAAATAATATCCTAGTGAGCAATATTTTTCATGTGTAAGGCATTGACTTTATAGGGCCTTTTCCTCACAAATACTTAAACTAATACATTTCTATAGCTATGGATTATGTGAGCAAACAAGTAAAGGCAGTTACTTTACTGAAAAATGACACAAAAGATATTATTAGGTTTTTGATGAAAAACCTATTTACAAGGTTTAAGACACCCAGAGCCTCAATTAGTTATTGGGTATCACATTTTTGTGATAAACAATTTCACACCTTACTAGCTAAATATAGTGATACTTATAAGGTGACCACATCCTATAATCCTCAAACTAGAGTTAAATTAAGATAGAAATCAAGAGAAGTCCTTGAAAATACCACTAGTTCATTATATAATGATTGGTCATTGAAGTTACATGATGTACTCTGGGTATATATTACTGCCTTCAAAACATCCATTGATAAGTCTTCTTTTAAGTTGATATATTAGAAAGCTTGTCACCTACTGGTAGAGTTATAGCATAAGGCATATTGAGCCATTAAATTATTAAACTTCGATTCAAAGAATATGGGAGAATAACAATTATTATAGTTTAATGAGTTAGATTAAACTTCGATTAAAATAATATGGGAGAATAACAATTATTATAGTTTAATGAGTTAGATGAGTTTCGAATTGATGCTTTAACAACTCCAAACTATATAAGGAGTAAGTTAAGAAATAGCATGACAAACATATCTTACACTGTGAGATTAAGGTGGCTAACAAAGTCTCAGCCTACAATTTGAGGTTGAAGCTCTTTCCTTAGAATTTAAGATAAAGATGGACTGATACTTTTGAGGTGATCAAGTTCTACGCTTTTGGTATAGTGGAAGTCACTAATGGGCAAACAAGCCTTTAAGTTAATGGGTAGTGAGTCAAACTTTATACACCTAGTACAGTAGAGGATCATGCTGAGACCCTTATAGTTCAGAATTATCACTAATTTCTATTTATTTACTCCTATGTGATTTTACCTTGTTTTTTTGTAGCTAGTGTTAGATATAAAAGTTTCCTAGTATATTAATTAAAATAAGATATACATCTTCTATCGTTCAGGGGAGTATTCTTATTCTGATTTCTCCTTTGTGTGTTATTTTGATTTTAGAATACTAGGGACAATATTTATTTTAATTATGGGGGATTGAACTAGGACTTTATTTTTTTTAACACTTGATATTGTTGTAAATCCAAAAATGATTTCAATTTCGCCATAGTTTTTTAATAGTTAATGATTTATGAAAATTTATTTTTCTTTGATGGCATATTATTGAAATCATTCATTATGATTTTGGTTATTTTTATGATTCAACTTATTTATGTGATTGATTAGGATCGTTGATGAACAAGTGACTTTAATTTACTTTTTAACTTTGGAAGATGGATAATTAACGATCATTATGATTTTTTAAGTGTAAAATGCATATACATAAGTGATTGAATTTTTTAAGCATTTTTATCATAAAAATATAAATAATTTGTATGTTTTTGTGAATAAGTGAGCAAATATTTATTTACTTGATTGGATTTATATCAAAGAAAAAAAGGTTAAGGTTAAAGAGTGATGTTAGTAACCCATTGATGATGTCATTTAGTTGAATAACTAGGGATATTCATGAAAAGGTGTTTATCTTCGCATAAAAGACTAGATGACTTCTCAGATAAGCCACAAAAAACTTACCATAAAGTTAAGTTAAATAAATAAATAAATGATGGGAAAGTGTTTAGAAGTTGAAACATATTGCTTTATATGTATTCATTTTATACATGAAATTGAAAATTTTGAATTTTTTTGAAGTTTGAAGAAGTCTAAAATAAATTAAATTCACTTGTAAATTGATGTGAACAATTGGTTGCATAACATCTTAATGACTCATTATGATTGAATTACTGATGAAGAAGTTTTAATGGTCATGTTTGATAAGATTAATATTTTTTTGTAACTATTTTCTATTTGCAATTGATTGATGAATTATATTGCTTGAGGATGAACAATAGCTCAAGTTTGGGGGAATTGATAGGGGTATAATTTATAATGTGATTTATTATGTATTTACCCATATTTTATTATTATATTGTCTAATATATATGTTCAATTGATTATTTTGTAGGTTTAAGCCAAACTTAAGTGATTTATTAAAAAAAGAACAAGTGTGATGTACTTTTTAGAAAAGCATGCATATCTTTAACAATGCCATTGTTATCATATAGAGACCACCATTATTTTCATTACAAGAGATTAAGATGACCCTTTAATAGTGATGTTCACGTTCAAGAAAACCTCCATTGATGTCCACTGTGCAGATCGTAAGAATAATATGGGTGATGAATGGTATCGTTGTTCCTTGATACCAAGGGTTGTTAAAATCTTTGGGGGTGTAATCTAACAAAGATTCACTAGAAAAAATGGACAGTTCACTCCAAGACGTACCTTAAACCTACTTTGGGCATATATAAGACATCTTTTGGGATCTAGAAACCAATGACTACATTTCTTTTCATTTTATAAATTTTTTTATATTTCTCTTTTTTCCAATGTTGCTTTAGGTTTTGAGTAATTTATTTTTTAATTAATTTTGATGGAGATTTAAGTTGCTATTGAGGATTTAAGGATTTGTAACACGTGATTTAGAGTTGGAAAAACGTTACTATATTTTCTAAACTTTTAAATTCATTGTTTTTAAATCTATTTTCAATTCAATTAATAGACACATGTTTTATGTTCAGCATTTCAAGTTCTTTGATTAATATGTTCAACTAAATTGTTCATTAGTTAAGGCTAGGTTAGTAGATGTTTTAATTAAGTAATTTTTCATGAATTTTATACTAATCTTTACTTATTTAAGTGCTTAATTTTATATAAAAAGTTGGTTACTTAGAGTAGAATTATAGATAACTAAGTATCTGAAAAATCTACCTTAGGTATTGCAAAAGTCAATAAAGAACACAATTTAAATCAGTGAATGATCAAACTCTGATTAATTGTAAGGGTCTTAATTCTAAAATGAGAAATTTTATGATTGAATTTCGTGAATGTCAAAATTATCACCTAAGTTTATTTTGTGACTAAATTGTGAAATAGGAATGATTGAGATAGGGCATAATCTTAACCATAGCTATATCTTGATTTCGTGAAGATACCTAGACTAGACATTTCAATCAAGTTTTAACTCAATTAAATCATTGAAATCTAAAAAAGTTAGCTATGCATTTGGATTTGATAATTTTCATAAGTAATTTTGATTTCTTTACATTAATTGAAAGTAATTTAGTTTAGTTAGTATTTTTTAATTTAATCAATCAATTAATATGAGTTCTGTAGATAATTATTATCTGAGTGATGTTGTAGTTGCTATTAAATCCTTGTGGGATAATAGTTGGACTCAATTCTAATATACTCTATTACTTGTGATAGGTATACTTGTTATAAGTTGGTTTATGTTAGTTTAATTTGAGATTGAGTGAAAATATTAGGTTAGGAAGACTATATAACAATATTTTAGAAAATTTCATCAATGCTTGGCTATTTTTGCATAGTTTTCATTTAAACATGAATCTACATTTTTATCAAAAACACATATAAGAAGGGTAAATCCATGTCAATATAAGGGTTAAAGCATATCAACTCACGTCATAAAATTCTATACGTAGTAATTCCTCCACATTTTTAATTATTACTTGCCCTTAAAAAACTTATTGGTGAGTCTGTCATAGACTACCAAATAATAAATTACCTAACTAACTTAATTAGTAGCTAGGGAAAGTCAGGGTCAATCCCACATAGAGTTATGGTATGCTAAAGCTATTCTAATACTGTCTAAAGGAAAAACAAAAACCCTTGAATACAGAAACATTAAGCTAAATACTAAAGAGAATTAATAAAATAAAAGCAAACGAATAAGAAACGAATAACAAATACGAAAGTTAGTGGAAGATAAATCTGGGATTCTAGACTTATAATTGATCCTCGAAACAGATAAGTTGTGATTGGTCTAAGAGCTAGCCTATAGGTTCAAACAATTTCTCAAACCCTCAGTTCCTTCGAGTTTAGATAAGTCATATACGATAGAAAACCTACCCCTAATGATGAGGCAACCTAGAATAAGCTCTTTAGATTTAATGATACAATAGCATTAGCAAACTAGGGAATGACTAACCTAAACCATGATCACACAAGCTCGGATAATGTAACTTAGAGAATTGTGATCCTAGATTAATTAGGCAAGTTTACTTACAAACCCGCTTAACCTATTGTCACTTATGGAAATCCCCAAGGACAATTACGTATCACATAGCTCAATCCTAGCAATTTGAACTAAGAATTACAACTAGGGTTGCTAATCCTAAGCATTAATCCCTAATTTATGACATTTATGCAGAATCCCAATTCAATCCTAACCTAAATCACAAAACCCATTCAATTCCTAGTCAATGCTCATAATTATTCATCTAAAATTCCATCATTAACTTCCAACCCAAGACTAAACTAGCTAAACATTACTAAAATAATTAAAAAAATAATTAAACAAACTAATAACATAATAAAATAAATAAAATAAAGGCTGGAAAAAATAAATAATTACTAGAAAATTAAGAAAAAAACTCAAATTAACAAGAACAAAACATTCCATTAACAAAAAACAATAACTAAGGTTTAATAAAAATATTTAAAAAAATACACCAAACAACTAACATTTAAAGTCTAAAACAAGAAATGAAGAGAATAATAACAAAATAAATGGAAAATACAAGCTAAAAGATGAAAAGAAACTAAAGACTAAAGAAAGGAAATCAAGAAAATAAAAAGAAGAGGAAGAATAAGGCTAGAAAACAACAAAGGAGGGGGCTTCAAGATTGAGTACAACCCCTACATTTTATACTTAGGGTTCAACACAAAATGATGTTATTCTTTCCTCTCTCTTTTTTTTTCTTTCTAGTTTTGGGGTACAACGATGCCGTTAATGGCCTTGGGGGTGTTGTTGTGTAGGGGCTGTTTTACTCCCTAAAATTTGACAGCTTCGACCTCTGAACGCCTTTTTTACTTTAACTCCTCCTACGCACCTCTGACTGCCATGAAATTTGGTATTCATGTTCCAAACATGATGATTGTGCAGTGTATAAAATTACAGATGAATCAAGCTCTGAAAGTTCTCCTAATGCATCCCCAAAGTCACTTGCACCAAATATGGAATTTAACTGACCTTATCTTGTTCTTTTCTTTGTGAACTCTTCATGACTTGCCATATGAACTTGAAATTTGATATGAAACATCATAACATGATGTTCTAGGTCCTAAAATTGGTTCCACACCAATTCTAGGTCCAAATTTACTCTAATTCTACTTAAAACATGGCCCTTTCAACTTGTATTTGTGCCTTAAGGTCAAATCCGCATTTAAATGTAAAAGGAACACAAATTAAGCATTTAAATAACAAAATAGAGATGAAATGGCATTGAAACACATATAGAAATACTATAAAATGCATCCCCATCACTTATCTAGAGATTCATTCTAAATTCTTCCTAATGATTTTCAAATGTCAATCATGAACTTCTATTCAAATCAATGCCACTAATACAGTTATCATACCCTAATTTAGTCTTGATCATAAATTTACAACCATGGTTGAAGTATGTAACAAATTCAATCTTTATGCATAATTTCAAATCTTGAGAAATTCATATGCTTAATCATGAAAATTCTCCTAAGGTAATCCAATGACATGTGTGTTTTATACTCCATCATGTCTTTATTCATTTTTAATTCAACTTAGACAAGTGTATCCCCCAAATGTATTATTTATACTCTATCTTATCTTTTTCATACACTTTCATAAATTTAAGTAAATTTCATTTCAACTTCATTAATATTAAATATTAAAAATTTTAAAATTTTACTCAAAATTATTTAAATTAACATCTTATTTAAATTTATACAAAAATGAATTTAAAAAATGATTAAAATTCAATAATTATGCATAAAGTGTTAACCATATATGTAGTTTATAACAATAGTTAAACAAATTCATAATCAATCACAAAATTGAACTATCCCACTATACTAGCTATATTAATCACATTAAAGAATATCAATTAACATTTATGTGACCTTTAAGGAAAT
>JAOXYD010257047.1:0-16013 GCA_028565735.1 Pinacopodium congolense
TTTTATATCTTTCTCACATCTCTTGTTTTTGTCTTCTCAAATTAAAACAAATCCCCTAATGTCTCCCTCTCTCCCTTTCTCTCTCTCTCTCTCTCTCTATATATATATATATATTCACAATTAGAAACCTCATTTAAAATCCATTATTTCTCCCTCCTTAAATCACTCTTCATTTTCTCAAATGTTTACGTTATCCTTTGTCATCTTTTTTACTTTACTTTGTAGTTCAGTGATTCATCCCTCAATTTCATGTTTAATATCTTAATTCATAAAATTTTTTAGTTAGCCCCATAAATGCAAATGTTTGCCTTCTATTTTTGGTTTCTTCCTTTTATTTTATATTTAAGCATAACAGATTCATTAGTACTAAACATTTTGGAATTCTTTCAATTTTGTACTTAATTTCTAAAAGTTTTCAATTTAGTGACAAGTTTCTAAAAAGGTTAAGTTTATTAGTTTCTATTGACAGAGTTAATAGAATATTACATTCGAATATCTACATGATAAAATGTGCACTTATGGGCATCAATGTATATAACCCACCCATTCACAAAAAAAACCTGATTTAACTCAATTTACCTCTAATTCTAAGTCACCTAGACCCAATTACATGAATCCTAATTCCTAAATTCCTAAACTTACATTGATCCAATTCAAAAAAACTCTCACTAATTCATTTATGTGTCACCCATTTCTTAATGGTTTGAAGATTTTGGTAAAGATTTAAGAAGAAGAAGGAAGAAACAGAAAGCTGAGACCTACAAGATAAAAATTGATAGCAAGAGCATGAATGTATTTAAAAAGAAGAAGAAATATAAGCATGTTAAAGAAGATGAAATTGAAGTTGAAATGCCAAGCCAGAAGAAGGACAACATGAAGAAGAAGAACAATGAGGATTAAGAAAATTAATGTTGTAAAAGGTAGATAAACAAATATTAAGATCCCAAGAAACATGGACAATGATCCATTCTAGCGTCTACAAGAAATTTTGACATCCTATATATTAGGTACATGGATTTATGGTTAAATATTATGTCCTCCCTAAACCCAAAACATATAAACCAAAACTAATTACATCGACTAAGATCCAATAACAATTGTCATGTAAAATGTAAAAAAAAATCATTAATTACTAGCCAATAAGATTGGCCTTGTAGTTTTTCAATACATTTTTTAAACCTTTGAATCATCTTTTTCCTATAATAAGAAAAAAGAACAAATATACCCATTTCTCAAGTGAAAATGATTAACTCCTTTTCATATGAGAGGCCAAAGAATGACCTAGTTTATGAGGATTACAAATTATGATAGAATAATAAGACTAGATTTAGCAGTCATATTTGTTATGCTTGATTCAACTAACTAAAACACAAAATAAAAAGATTGGATTTTCAAAGTTATTATCTAATGAAACAAGCTTTATCAACTTTTTGATATATAAATCATGTAATCAAATAAATGAAAAGGAATTGCTCACTAAGACAAATTATGGGTGCACATATAACACTCCCTTTCTCCACTCCTACCTCCATATCACAAAATATAATGTCTACAGAGATAAAAAAAATCCTCACATATTGGACACCATACCTCACAATACATGGACATTTTAAAAGGTCTTATTTCTAATCTTTTAAAGGTTTTTTTTTTCTTTTAGGTGGTTGTAGTTGATAGGAAGAATAGTTGTATCATGATGTCCTTTTAAGAAATTTCTTTAAGTTAGAGAGGGAAAAAATTCCTTAATTTCTATTGATAACATTCAAGTTGATATATTAAAAAATTGGTACATGTATAATAGTGTGATTATACAATCTTAAAGAGATAAAATGCTAACTAGATGATAGGTCTCATCTAAGTATACCCATGTTATAAATAAAAAATAAAATCCAAAATTTCCAATCGAAAAATACTAGAATCACTAATAGGCGAGTGCATCTATCATATCATAGTATAGTTAAAATGAGTTGTAATTGTCACCCCATAAGGATTGCAATGGACTACTAGTAATTTCCCTCTCCCTGTTGTCTAACCTATCCAAATTGAGTGATTTTATAATAAATGAAATTAAAATAAATAAATAAATAAGTAATAAATCTAAGGAGAATTTACTAGATTAGGATGAAATTAAAAAAGTTTAGAGTTAGATGATCAATCCCTATCAATATGTTTATGTTCATTATTTAATTCCAATTTAATGTTGTTTTTAGGTATGCTTAGACTATAGGATCCCTAAAGTGAATCATATTCTCTCTCAATTTATATAATTTCTATATTTTGGATTGTATCCTCTCTCGAATTATATAATTCCTATCTTTTTATTTGGTTAATTAGAAGTTCTTCTCAATTAACACTCCAATTGGAAGTATTATTGTGATCTACCAAACCTAATGTTTTAACTAAATTCATACCTAATCTAAAAATCTTATGTATGTTTATCTTTAGATCTCTATGAAAGATTCATTACTTATGGATTCTTCCATTCATAGATGATTTCTCAATCTAAACACATGAACTCAAATATTGGAATTGACACTTATGATTACATAGAAATCAAAATTAATCCATTATATATATAGATAAACCTAAAAAAATATGGAATTCATACATTGAACAAAGAAAAATAAATAAATACTACATCTTAAGGTTCACAAACATTTAAATCCTATAATAATTTAGTTCCAAAACATATTGAAATAAATAATAACAATCATAAAAGAATAAATGATTTGAAGGCTCATTCTCATGATGCTTGTCAAATCCTCTATAACTACTGCTAGCAAACCAATTATGATCTTTAATTACTCAATATTTGGATTCATTCTTCTCCTTCAATTTTCTTAAAAACCTACTAAAGATGACTTAGGATTGCCTTATGGTCTTTTAGTGGCAGCTCTAGATCATCTAAGGATCAAAAGTTATGAAACAAACCTAAAATGTCACTTAAATAAGGTTGAAGCTCCACTGTCCTATAACCAAGATCATGTTTGTGAGACCAGTCATGGAAATTAGGCAGTCAAGGTCATGACTAGGGTCATGGTTGTAACTGTCACCCTAGTCATGATAACTCCTACTTCCATACTCCTTTGGAGCTTTCTTCTAGAAATTTCCATGGCTTGTACTATAGTCATGACCTACAGTGTGGAAATCCCTAACTTGATGTTTTTCCTCCTCTTTTTGATTCCATAACTTAGCTAGCTCCATATATACATCCAATTAATCACAAAGACCTACAAAAATATACATTTTTACCAAACTAATATGAACAACATCATATTCAAAATGTAAGAATTAAATGTAGAATTCACATCAAATGTACCTTCAAACCTAAAATTATAACTATCGAAACATGCCTAAAATATGTATAAAATGAGAACTATCAAATATACCCACACTTAAACTATTTCTTATTCTTAAGAAATGAGTTAGACACTTCACTTAAAATAATTTTAAATTAAAAGCTAAAAGTTAATTAAGTACAAACAAATTATAAATCAATGTGATTGAAATAGCTTACATATCATAACTCTTTCACGATAAAAACTGTTTCACATGGAAACACACAGTTAATGTTAAGTATTCCTTTATGTATAATACTAAGCATCTAAGTAATCTCATACAAATCATTATACAAATTGAGTCAAGGATGTTTAAACAAGATACTCAATATTCAAATTTAATTTGGAGCATTTGTTTAGAGGTCATCAAGTCTTTAGAAGCAAAGCAAAAACCTTGTCATAAATAAGCCCTTATTACTCAACTAGGATGCTCTTTTTAACTTGTTTGAGATAACTAGTTTTTTGACATGAATCGAGCACCTTTTTATGAATGATCCTCCATTGCTCAACTAAGTCACTCTTTTAAGTGGATACTAGCATCACTTTTAAACTTTCAATCTTTTTGTTGGTATGAAACTAGGAGAGTGAAAATTTTGTGCTTAACGTATTTAAACACACATACATTTTTTCAAGCATTAACCTACACAACTTATTCTAAATTCACATAACAATCCACACAAAATGTACCTAGAAACCTAATATTAAATAGAAGGGTTACCAACACATGAAATTCATACCAAATAAAAAATAAAAGTTAAAATTAAAAATCAATCAAGACTTGTTTCATGTTCACTAAATAAAAATTATCAATTGCATTGGAATACCACAATTAATAATAAACTAATAATTAAAATCATTTTAAAATGAAATATTCAAGCAATCAACCTTTGATTCCTAATAATTTTTGTGTGTATGGTATATAAATAACATGTTCATCTTCCCGTCACACTTAAGTTAATTTTTCCTTAATTGAAGGGTAAAAATCAAAGTTAACCATAATAAGTGTAGGGTAAAAGAGATCAGTACTCCCCTAAAAATATAAGTCTAAATGTAGGCATGGTTAAGAGAAATCTATTCCACGTGATTTAAATGTTTAGAGAAAAGATATCTAAGCTTGTTATATTCTTGAATATCATCATTAAGTGCAATCTTTGTCCAAAGTAAAAGATTAAGATTAAGATTAAGATTGATAAAATAACATAAAAATAAAAATAAAATGAAAAGAACATAAAAAAAAATCTTACGAATTTAAATGTTAAAACATCTATAATGAAATGAAAATAAAAATAAAGAAAATACAATGAAAGGAAACAAAAGAAAAGAAAATTAAGCATGGTGTCCAAAGTGATCCAAAAATATGTAGCATCAATCATTAGTTGGAAGAGGTTACATAGCCTGCTACTCCTCCCATCTCTCCTATTCCTGATCTTTATCTCATCAGGCTTTTTATATTTTCAAGTATATTGTCTATCTAGTCTACTAAAGTTGTGTGTACTTACCCCATTTAGCAATAGACCTAAAAATATATATTTTTTCATCTCAATATACATCGCACCCACCTCAGTGTTGAGCTAATCAATTTGTGCAACCTTTGAGGAGTTTGTGATTATAGTGGCCCCAACTTCTATCTCTTCGTCATCATCTTCTTCCATCTAAGGCAAGCTTTAACTCTTTTAACTAATCCCATCTAAATCTTCAATGAAGCATTCAATGGCTCCATGTTAATTTGTAACCTTAAATCCAATCTACTTAACTTAATACCTAATTTTATCTCCAACCTTATGATATAAGAGGATCCACCAATCTACCCTTTTGTCTTCTTGCTTTAGTGACTAAAATGGTAGGCTCCTAATTTGGAGTTCGCTCCATGCACCATTGATGGATAATATCACTTTGATTAATAGCCTTGGAGCTCTCATGTCTACTCATTATTACATAGGTGATCAACCTATAAAGAATACTAAACTTTGGGGTCAATATCTTGGTGTTATTAGTGACACTTGTATGAAATTCACTATAACCTATTTCATTCCAAAATCTGGAGGATTGAGAATTACTATTAAAATCCACCTTAGCCTCCCTAGTTAATGATAGGTTTCTATCTTTAGGAGCCATTACTCCTAAGGCAATGTTGAAACCCCAATAAGATATCAAAAACTGCTTCCCACTATTATTAGTTGTTAGTTTGGTCCAAATTATCCAAATTAATTATCTAATTAAACAATTTAAAGCACACTTTGTTAAACTAATTTCAAAAATAATTATTCAACAAGTATTCCGATAAATAAGTAATAAAGTGGAGTATAATCTAAATTATTTTCCCAGAGGAAAAGCAACTTTACCAGTACTAAGTTACTTGGATTACAACTTTCTAGAGAGGAAACATTAAGTGAATTAGCTAATTAAAATTGCCAAATTAAATTAAAATCTTCAAGTTATGCAAGGATACTAAGAATGAGTTTAAGGATTGTCTAAATAGATTTATTAACTAAGGTTTTGGTTTTTAATAATCTAAATAAGTTAATTAAAGATTGTAAGGCATGCCTAGGTATCATTACTAATTTAAGACAAGGAAATGGTCAAGTCAATACCTTTTCTCTATCATTCTTATTCTATATATTAGTCCACCTATAGATTTAGAAAGTAGGCTTAAAGTTCATGAAACTTGACCTAAAAGTTCCTATTTTCATATTAAAACCCTTATTTAATTGACCAACTAATGGTAGTTAGTCATGGTTCCTTAAACATATTTCAACTTTATCTTAAGTGATCAAGTTAAGACAAGCTTTAGGCACTTAAAATAAGCAAAGGATAGCCCACAATCATGTATAATCATTTATTCAGATCATTTACTAACCATTCCTTAGTAAAAAATCATTTAGCCACTTATTTGAATCAAAGAACACATTATAATCATCACAAGCATCATATCTTTGAATATATCAAAAAAAGAGCAGATTACAAATGATAAATGAGAAGCCCCAAATATTGCTACATGTACATTTACAAATCTGAATCATGTGTTCAAGCTCTTACAATCCTAAGAAACAAGCTTAAATCTTCAAGAAACAACCAAAAAGATGAACAACACCATCTAAATGGTGCGTTTTTTTCTTTCTTCATGCTAAAAATGGTTTCAGAGCATTAATAAATATGTCCCTTACAAGTGGTGCAAATTGTAGCAAATTGGAGCTAAAATCTAGCTAGAAAATTCATGACAGCTACTTAAACAAAACTTGAATTAGAACTAAACGACATCATTTAAAAACTTGCATTTAACTTTAAAATTGATTAAAACAATGGGCTGCAAGGACTTAAATGAGGGTTAAACAAACCCACATTTAAGTTTAAAATGGCTCCAAACTTAGTATGTTTTCAAATTTTCTCTTCTTTATGGATCAAATATTTCTATAAACACATTTACAAATCTAAATCACATATTCTAGCTCTTATAATCCTAAGAAATAAGCTTAAATCTTCAAAACACAACCAAAAATATCAAGAACACAAAGAAATAACCCTAGAATTTGAGAGAATATGAAATTTTGATCTAAGAGGTTTGTTTTTCTTTTTCATCATGATGAAAATGGATTTATAACATCAATGTATAAATCCCCTACAAGTGGCTGCAACTTGGTGCAAATTGTAGCAAGTTCGAGCTGAAGTCTAGTTGGAAAATTCACAATAGCCACTTAAAAAAAACTTTAATTGGGCCTAAACAACATCATTTAACCACCTGTATTTAACTTTAAAATTATTTAAAACAGTGGGCCGCAATGACTTAAATGGGGGTTAGATAAACCTCGCATTTAAGTTTGAAATGACTCCAAACTTAATATGTTTTCAAAATTTCTCTTCTTTTGGGATCAATTTTCAATTTACACAATTTTAAACATAAATTAAACAATTAAACATCCAAATAGGGGGAAACATTCATTAAAATATCATAAATAACATTAGAAAATAAACCCCTATCATTTCCCCCCATACTTAAGCATTTGCTTATCCTCAAGTAAATCAATCAATCATCAATTTTAAAACAACATACAGTCATAGGAAAAATGATTCAACTTATCAATCATAATCATTGAAAATATGTCCTTAATCCTTTAATAAATATGATCCATTAAGATGTTATACAATTAATTAATCAAATTAAGTCACAAATGAAATTAAATTACTTCATGCTTCTTCAAATTCATATTAAGTCACAAAACTCAATTCCAAATGTAAAATGGATATTATAAAACAAAGAGCATCATCATTTAAACAATTTCGCATCATTAATTCATTAAGCATAAAAACATAAAAATAAATATGAGCATGGCCTGGTTGAGAAGTCAACCAATCTTTTTACACAAAGATAAACATTTTGTCGTGAACATTCTTGGTTAGTCAATTGAGTCACCCACATCAACTTACTATAACACCTTATTTTCACTTTGACCAATTGGTTTAAAGCCATCGAAGTGAATGAAAACTTACTCACTTTTTCACTTTTAAGCATACATTTTCTTTTCCATTTCATTTTTTCATTTTTACATGATTTTGAATTTTAACTTACTCAAGAAGATGAAAATGTTTAAAATAAGAAATAATTTATTTAGAAATATGCATTTTATAAATGGAATGTCATAATGATGATAAGTTATTCCCTATAAAAAACATAAAGCATTTTAAAACCATTCGGTCATTAATTGTCATAACTAAATGTACGACATCTTAATATGTAAAAATAATCAAAAGGAAAAATGTTCAATGATATGAATTAAAATCAAAATATTTTTTCCATAAATTATAGATTATCTTGAAAATTTTGATACAAGGAGATATTATAGGATGATAAAAGCTAGTATAATAACATGATATCTCTCCCCCATACTTAAATTGAACATTGTCCCTAATGTTCATAAAGTAAAAAAGAAAGCACATTCATGGGAGAAAAGGTAATAGAAAATATTCAGATGATAATGATAATATCATTTGACAATCCATTGAAATGCATATTTAAATTTAATCATTTATTGCAGCACACTGAAAATGATAAATGGAAAATAAAAGTAATAGAGACAATAATAATAAAAGGTGTGCTCCAACTATATATATATAATGTCAAAGTACATAACAGAAGCCAAATACATTAAAACCAAAATAAATCAGAAGAGTATCAAAAGGAAATACATAAAAAAAACTAAGCAAAAGTAAACAAAAGCACTATCTATGAACAATAAACGAAAAGCAATACAATCCAAACATCTAGCTCTAGCTAGGAGGAGGTTAGCCTTCAGAGCGAATATAATCCCATAGGATTCCTATCTAACTTTGAGCACCATCCATGTATTTCAAACATAAAAAACTTGCTCTTAGATGGAAGCCAAGCTAAAATCAATCCAAGACAAGTGCCTCTCCAAGTGGAAGAGAATAGCAATGATATATTTAAGTGATGGAACAAATTGAGGGACATGAGTAGGAGCATCAACTGCCAGTGGAGGGAGAAGGACACTCGGAGTGGCTTATGATGAAGTCTCCCTGATATCGTCCTCAAGAGTTATCGCAAGAATAAGTGCATTTAGTTATCAGCTCACTTACCTACCTGAAGGGCCTTATGTACTATGTTGTGCCATTTACCACCAACTCTAACAAATTACCAAAGCTTTAAAGTTCGATAGGCAGTGATGGAGGTAGTAGGAGGTTAAAAAATCACCTATCCCTCAAAGGAAACACTAGCCTCTTGGAATATCCTTGTGAGTAAACATAGAAACAAAAAAATTTTGTGGGCATGCTGATATCTAACCACATTTTGTATGCTCTGAAGGACGAATCTAAGAAGTATCAGGCCCTCGAGATCACCTAAACCATGCAATAGCTTGTACAGGATATAAGCATTCATATATCAAATCTCATTCAGGCAACTGGCCCATGGAGTTGCATTATTACTCAATAGTGCTACCACTATCCACTCTCGAATTGGAAACTGATAATTCAAATACCTCTTACCTGGTGGCTTAATTAAACGTAAAGTAGTACTAGCCACATCAATAAAAAATGAGGGGTCGGATTCCACTGAATCACCTTATAGCCTTTCAACTTTATACACTTAGACATTGCCATTATTTGGACACCCAATAAAGTAGATAATAAAGCATGAGTAATGATTATAAGTGTACCTCATACCCTAGATCGAATGTAAATCATCTCGGAGTTTTCCTTATCCTCAATATTAGAAAAAGCCTCTCAGATCAATAGTAAATAGTACAAGTCGGTAACTACGAGGATGAGATCCCACTCGAGGGCTTAGAATACACTAGATATGTCAAACTCAGCATCAACGGCTTACACTAGTGGTTTCTCTATAGTGATGTCATTTAGAAGGTGCCTGGAAAATGAATTCTCATTCTCGTAACTTATGAAGAGAGAATCATCAAGGGCATTTTTTCATGAGTTAGAGGCACCAGGGAATCATTTAGGACAAATTTTGTTCAAATACTATTCATCGAATGGACTGGATGGACGCTAAAGTTGGCTAGAAAATCTTGAAATTTTTTTATGACCTCATCGAAATATTCTACTATCACTGAAATATCCCTTAAATGTTGACAAAAGAGGTGGAGTGTGAAAATGGTATTAAAAGAAAGCTAAGGTTCTTTGGAACCTAATGACACCAAAATCTAAGGAAAATAAGCCCAAAATGGTAGAAAAAAGAAAAATAAGGGACAGTGGTGGTGAACAAGGAACTTAGAGTTTTAGACAAAAATTTGAGTGCTTTTTCATGTTTTTGTAATGATTTAATGGTAAAATCTAATTAAGGATGGAAAATGTGACAAAAAGTGCTTTAAAAGATTGATTTTAGTGATGAAATGAGGCTGAAATGATGGATTTTAAGGTTTGAGAGCAAAGTATGATATAGGTAGTTGGAAATAGAAGAAGACAATGAACAATTAGGGTTTTGGTGAAACTATGTCGTTTATTTAATACTTTTTTAGGAACTTAAATAGTGGTTTCTAGTGAGTTAAATAGTGCCATTTAGTACTATCATTTAGCCACTTAGAAAGAGTTAAATGGTGGTTTTTTTAAAATTTGAACTACTGTTTAAGACCCACCGTTAAGTCCTGCCGAATGCCCCTAAACATGAAAAACTATTACAAAAATTCTCTAGATTAACTCCAATTCAAGGTCAAAACAATTCTTAGAGGATTATACATCAATTTTCTCAAAGATAGGCTTTGAAAACACTAAAAACTAAGGAAAATCAAACCTTAAAAGATGAAATACTAAAGAAACAAACTAAACTAAAAAAACAACTTAAGAGCTCTAAATGAAACTAAGCAAAAACACATTAAATACTAGTAAAGTAATCTAAAATAAACCTAAAAGAAAAGAAAACTAATCCTAGCTAAAACACCCTAAAATGACTTAAGGCACTAAGATCACTAAATAAAAGATTTACCACATAAAAAAACAAAAAGATTATAAACACTAAAAAAACTAAGAACTTAAGAAAATAATTTAAAAACACACTAAATAAAATCAAATTAAAACACACTAGATTCAAAATAAACTTAAACTAAGAATGTCTTTTAAAAGAAAACCATAAAAAAAACTTAAAAGAAACCTACCAAAAGACTAGAGAATTAAGACTTAAAAACACACTAAATAAAAGCTTATCAAACTATTAAAAATAAAAAGGGCACACACATAAACCTAGATAATTAAAAGATCAAATTTTAACCTAGTGAGGATTTAAAAGCATAAGAGTTTCAGTTGATTCCTCAACTCTACTTGGCAAATACAAATTGGTCATTTTTCTATTAACTTAAGAAATGAATTGGCCATTAGAAACTTTAGTGATACCGTATGGATAAATCTTAAGCACATCATAGAGACCAAGCCATCTTGATTTCATCTTCTAAGGTAAGAGTCTTAACCTTGAATTCAAAATCAAGACCTTGTCACCAACCTTAATTTGATGGGGAACAATATGTTTTTCATGCCATTACTTAACTCTTCCATTATAAAACTTAAAATTATCATAAGTATCCAAATAAAACTTATCCAATTCATTCAATTGCAACAATATTTGTTCATTAACATCTCTTGACTTGAAATTTAGGAAATTAATGGCCCAAAATTCCTTATGCTTTAGCTCAATAGGAAAATGACAAGACTTTCTATAAATCAAGTGATATGGAGACATGTTAATCGACATTTTATAAACAATGCAATAAGCCTATAATGCATCATCTAATCTTATAGACCAATCTTTTCTTGATGCATTAATGGTCTTTTCTAAAATTCTTTTAATTTCATGATTAAAAATTTCAACTTGATCGCTAGTCTAAGAATGATAAGGTATGGCAATCTTATGGGTTACACTTTATTTGGATAGGAGGGAATCAAATTTCTTATTATAGAGATGCGAACCTCCATTACTAATAATAGTTATAGGTGTACCAAATCTTGTAAAAATATTCTTCTTAAGAAACCTAACCACATCTCTTGCATCATTGGTAGGCAAAGCAACTGCTTCAACTGATTTACTCACATATTCAACTGTCATTAAAATGTATTGATTGGAATATGATTTATGAAAAGGTCTTATAAAATTGAAACCTTAAACATCGAAAACCCCGCAAACCATGATATTTTTTAAAGGCATTTCATGTCTCTTAGAGATATACCCAATTCTTTGGAAATTATCACAAGATTTAACATATTGAAATGTATTATTAAACAAAGTGGGCTACCAGAATCTAGAATTTAATACCTTATAGGCAGTCCTAGGTGGCCTAAACTATCCTCTTATTTTCTTAGAAGGGCGATGACTAAATATAGAAGGCATTTCTTTTGAGGGAATACATTGTCTAATGATACCATTACTCATCAAGGCTAATTATTGCTCCTTTAGAAACACTTCCCTAATGTTTAGATCTTCACCTAACATCTTCGCTTAAATATAAAAGATGATAAACAACAAAAATTTTAGTACCCTTTTTGTCCTTGTTTTCAATATTAAACTCTTGCATCAAAAGGAACCATCTAATATAACATAGCTTTGCATCAGGCTTATTCATAAGATATTTCAAGGTCGAATGATTCTTATAAACGGTCATATTTGAGAGAACAAAATAGGACCAAAATTTATCAAATACAAAGACAACTGCTAAAATTTTCTCCTTAGTTATGGTGTAGCAATTTTTGTCATTGTTTACTATCTAACTTGCATAATAAATTGAATGAAAATTCTTATCCTTTCTTTTCCCTAAAATAGCACTAATAGTGAAGTTGCTTGCATCACATATCAATTCAAAAGGTAAAGGCCAATCTGTTGAAACAAGTATAAGCACACTTGTAACTTTTTCCTTTAACAGCTTAAAAGAATGCATGCATTTATCATTAAAATAAACAATAGCATCTTTAGTCAAAAGATCGATAAAGGGTTTAGTGATTTTGTAAAAATTCATTTATAAACATCTGATAGAATTTAGCATGATCTAAAAAACTCCTAACCACTCGAATTGAATTTAGAGGCAAGATTTGAGTGACTATATCTATCTTCACGGGATCTACTTTGATTCCTTTGCTAAAAGACAAAGTACTATGCATTCTTGCACCATAAAGTGACACTTTTCCTGGTTTAGTACCAAATTTGTCTCCTTGCATCTCTTAAGCACCTTTTTCGAATTTTCTAAGAAAGAATCAAATAATAAACCAAAAACTAAAAATTTATTCATAAAGACCTCAATGAAAGACTCAATCATATATGAAAATATAACCACTAGACAGCTTTGAAAAATGGCACGGGTATTGCATAAACTAAAGGGCATATATCTGTAAGTAAATATGCCATAAGGACAAGTAAAAGTTGTCTTCTCTTGATCCGTAAGGGCTACCAGAACTTATAAGTAGCCATTATACCTATCAAAACTATCCCTAGCTAGTATTTCTATAACTTAATCGATGAATGGCAAAGAGAAATTATCCTTGCATGTGGCATCATTTAATTTTCTATAATTGATACACGAAGGCCAGCCAGTTACATTTCTTGTTACAATCATTTTATTTTGATCATTTTGAATGACAATAGTGCCTCCTTTTTAGGTACCACTTGAACTTGGCTAATTCAAGTTGAATCAGTAATAGGAAAAATTTTTCCAATATCCAGAAGCTTCACTACTTCATTTTAATCGCTTCTTTCATAGTTGGATTTAATCGACGTTATGTTTAGACCACGAGCTTACTCCATTCTTCCATAAAAATATTTTGTGAAAAAATTAAAAGGACTTAACACCTTAATGTTTGCAATAGTCCAACCAATGGCTCCTACATGATCACTCAAAACTCGTAATAATTTATCCTCCATATGTTCAGTAAGCGATGATGAAATAATGACATGTAAATATGACGGGAGAGTTAAAAAAGCATACTTTAAGTGCAAAAGAGAGGCCTAAATTCTTCATCTAATGGCTCCTTTGTAGATGATTTAAGTAGGGGTAATTTTCCTATCCAGAAGTTCATATTTCTTAGATGGAGGCTAATTAGAGTATTCATTTTTAGCTTCTAAAGAACTTACAACTTCTTTTATCTTCTCTTAATTTATGTCTAAGGACAGAGCATGATTTAATGCTTTTAAGAAAGATCAAAATATAAAACAACTAAAGGGTCACTCTCAATATGATGAACTCCTATAAAATTAAGAAAATCATAATCCATAGGGTACTGCATCGCCTTAAAAACATCAAATTCTATCTCTTGATCTTAGAGTCTCAAAATCAACTTTCCATTACATGCATCAATAAGTGCCCTGGTTATAGCCATAAATGAGAATAACAGGCACCTTGCTATCTTCTTCCATATCCAACACTGAGAAATCAATAGGAAAATAAAGTTCTTAAGCTTAACCAAAATAGCCTTTATGATTATTAATGGATATGTTATAAAACTATCTATTAATCACAATGAAACTATTGTAGGCTTAGGTTTTTCTAATCTCAACTTCTTAAAGATAGACATGGGCATCAAATTAATGCTTACTCATATATCTATCAATTCCCTATTTATTTGCAAGTTACCTATTGTACAAGGAATGGTTAATTTATTAGGATCCTTGAGCTTAGGAAGTAACTTCTTGAGTAAGATTACAGAAAATTATTCATTGAGCTTAATAGTTTCATATTCTTGTAATTTCCTCTTTTTAGTCAAATTCCTTTAATAATTTGGCATAACTTAGTATTTATACAATAGCTAGTAGGTAGCGTATTGGGAAGCTGCTCCTTTAGAAACTAAGAATTTTGGCCTACTTGAGTCTCTAGATTCTCAATTGAAACTTCATGACTTTTGTAATCTAGACCTATTAACCTAAATATACTTTTAAAATGTGTCCTCAAAATTTGATTTCTCATGTATAGGTGGGTTCGTTCTAAAGCCAGGTGGTAGGGCTCTTTATTGGTTGGCTGGGGGATGGTAGATATTTTGGTTATCTCACCACGAAAAGTTAGGTTAATTCCTCTATTCATGATTGAAAATATTTGAATATGGATCACCTCTTTGCCTATTATAGTTAACATATTGGGCTTGTTCTGGTTGGGCTTCCTAATTGATAATCTATTAATGTATGGGAGAAGCTACCACAATATTCACACTCCATATGGCTCCTAAAAGAACCACTACTTTCTCCACTTACCAAACTTTCTAACTTCTTATTCAGGACATCCATTTGGGATACTAAAGCAACTACATCATTAATCGTATAAGACCCACATGGCCTCTCAAGATGGCATTCAAAGTTATGTTAAAAGCTATCCATTTCCATTTCTTCAATCAAATTATAAGCTTCCTACAGAGTCTTCTTCATAAAACTACCTCCAATTTTAGCATCTATAGTACACCAAGTAGAAGTTATGAGGCTAGTATAAAAAATGTCAACTTGTTGCCACATACTGAAACTATGGCTAGAAAACTTAGCTAACATTTCTCTAAACCTTTCCCATAACTCATATAAACTTTCATTTTCATACTAAAAAAAGAACTTATCTTAATTTTCATCTTTGTGAACTTGAAAAGTGAGAAAATTTAGCAAGAAAGAGCTTCGTTAGGTCATCCCATGTTATAATTGAATCGAGTGGATGGGTGTTAAGCCAGACTCTAGCCTTATCTTTAAGGCAAAATGGAAAAATTCTAAGTTTGACAGTAAAATCAGACACTATGTTGCTCTTAAAGATATCACACATATAAGGTTAAAGATATCACACATATATCCAAGAAACTTTGGAAGTGTTAATTAGGATCTTCTAAGGTTAAACCACCAAATTATGAGCCTTTAACCATAAAGATTATACCATGATGGATTTGAAAATTAATTGAATTGACCTTAAGCTATATAAGGCTAGCCATAGGTCGTCCGATGATTTTTCCGTGAACTACCAAATAATAATACCAAATTAGACCTCATAATGTAGTAGATGGCAAGCTAGGGTTGAACCACAAGGAGGTAGAATGTTAATGCTATTCCAAATGTTGTAAACAAAAAGAAAATAAGAACCCCTAAAGATAATGAAAGCTAAATAAGCTAAGATGCAATGAATGTAAACAGAAAGACAAAACCAAAGGAAACCTAAAAAAGGATAATACTAATATCAAAGAACTGTGTAGGAGATATCTTTAAGATTTTTGGATGATCAT
>JAOXYD010257057.1:0-16012 GCA_028565735.1 Pinacopodium congolense
CATATAACTCAACGGATAGAAGACTTGCACAACGGTTAGAAAATATATGCAACGGTGATAATATTTAACCAACGGATAAAAGACTAAATGAGGAGATGAATGTTGAAATGGCTCCTAATCCACATTAACTAGTATAACAGGTGGATTAAGCAAAGAAAGAAAGCACGAGTCTGAAAGAAGTCTGAGATTGAATTGTATATGTGTTTAAGAGTGTTTTGTTTATCAAGTTTTGTGTAGCTTAAGTTCTCTTTATGAGTGAGTAGTTACTTTGTCTTTGTAAGGTTATTCTTGATCCTTTTAAAAGGAGTGTTTTGAGGTTATTCTTGAGTTTACAAAAAGAATTTGTCATAAGGATATTCTTGAGCCTTGAAAAAGACAAGTGAGTTATACTTGAACCTAAAAGGAGTTTGTAAGTTGATATCAAATTCATCTTTTGTATTACTTACTTTTATTTTCAATAAGTACAAGTTCCTTTCATCTATTTGTTACATATTAATTTTTTTAGCTTCCTCAAATTATTAAATTTTGTGTTATCATATTCTTGTGTTTGTGTTTTTCCATTAAAAAATTCTTAGAACCTAATTCACCCCCCTCTTAGGTGCCATTTAAGGCCAACAATTTCTTTGTATTTAATTTTCCTTTTCTTACTCATAGCTAAATGATTCTTCAAATTAGCATTTTCTATTTTCAATCTATGAATAATAGTCACAAGTTGTTTAGGAATGGGTCATCATGCTAATTGAAATACTTACAACTGCCAACCTGGAAAAAGAATGATCAAAATAGTTTTTTTTCTTGAAATTCCTATTTAATTTTTAACATTTAAATAGATTTTTATAACTTGTATATTCTATGTATAGTGCTCACAAATATTTTGGACACTTATAAATCCTATACCTAAGATTTTTATCGCTTCATAAAGTTTTTAGACATACATTCAACACATAAAAACATTGAAAATCATTTGAAGAATTATTAGGGATTAATGAGCCATAAAGACATCCATTTTTGATTGACAACTTCTAAACAAATTGCCTACATAAAAAAAAAATCAATTTTTTGAAATATTAATAGATGGGCAACATATGACAATAAAAACATGCTTTTAATTAAATTAGACCACTATACCAAAACAACACTTTGATTCTCTGCTTTATAGTAGATTATCTTTATTTCTCCTTATTCAAGGCTTGATCTATAATGGCAGGAGTTACATAACCTACCTTAGTGGTCGATTAAGCTATGATCTTGTCTTTCTTAGAACTCAAGGTCTATCATGTCAAACATATCTTGTAACATTACAAATAATAAAAGCAACTTTTACCATCAGAATTTTCAACTTTAGAGAACTACTTCAAAGGGCTTGTGAAATCAATATCTTGCTAATATGTAGTTTTAAACATCTAAGTTCTCAAAACCTAAGTTATTTCCAATCCAATGATGTGCGAGTTTTATGCTTACTACTATGATGCATAACTTTCTAAGTAAGTTCGCATATCGATTTTTGTAGTCTATAAGTGAATCGAACATTTTTTTCAAAAGGATTTTAGCGATTAATAGTTTAAACTTTCGAATTACTATATAACAAAATCAATATTAAATTATGAATTTAATGATTAAATTTGAAATTAAGTTAATATGAACATATATAAAAACTTCTAATAAAAATGCAAGTAACATGAATTAGTAATTAGATGGAAAAATTATTTATATTAAGAATTATCTTAGAAAATTTCAAGTAATTATGAAGATTTTTTTAATCAAAGTGAAATGGTTTCTTTAATGGTGGAAATTCCTAAATTATTCAGAGTTCTCTCTTAAGTTACTAGCACCTATTCTTGAGTTAACTGATTGAAATATCTTTCTAATTCAAACCCCAAAGAATGCATAACTTGATCCATGAATTCTACTGCTAGATTTGACACTAATTTCATAGATTTATGTTGGTATATCTCTAAAACCCTATGGAGCTCCTATTACTTATGCCATAGTATAATTATATGCATAATTTCTCAATTCGAACGTATAATATTTGATAATGAATTAATTTGCAAAAATATCAATCCATATATTTAAAGCACATAGATAATTTGTAAAAAAATAAATAAAACCTTTGATTAAACTTCAATAATCAATCCATACAATCAAATCCTAAGAATTAACCTATCTCAATAACAATAAACTTATTTTATAACAAAATCTAAGGAGACTTAAAAGGAAATAGAAAGTAGGGAATACAAAAAAAAAACTTATATTGATATCCTCTTGAATCCTAACTTTCTTCTTGCTTTCATATCCGCCAAATTGATCTCTTTGTTACTTTTCTTCACTCTTGGTTTATTCCTTTCTTTAAAAATTCTCTCTAGGTTTCTTATTTACTCCCTCTCTAAAAAGCTCTCCTATTGATGGTTGCATTTATAGTTTTTAACATTGGTATTATCTTAATGTAGTTTAGTCTTCTTTAGCTAAAAAACGTCACATCTTAGAATTTCTAGTGGTAAAAGTTCTTGAATAGGAGCAAAACGATGTCATTTATATTTATCCATTATTTTTTAGCCCTAATGGCACTTAGGGGAATGAATTGAGTGTTTTAAAAAATTTCTAAAATTTAGGCGTAAACCAAATAAAATGAAATTTCCAAAGTATGAAGTCCCTAAACCACAATTTAACCTATATTATAATATGAAAATTCCATGAAAATAATTAAAATTTAAGAAGTTAAACAAAAATTATAATAACTTGCATAAATTAAAAAGTGTAGGGAAGAAAGGAGACAATCTGAATTTTTATAATGGTTTAGCAAAGCAATCCTTTACCTACATCTACTGTCTAAGTATTGATTTTGATATTTCACTAATTGAAACAATCTTCTTTAGGACGAAGAGAAAGCCCCATAATCTTCTTTTTAAAGGGGTAGAAGAGTAAACCTAAAAATCTTCTTTTTAGGGTGTGGAGGAACTGAAAATAATCTTACTTTGATAGATGAAGAGTAACCCTTTCTCAAATTTAAAAAGTAACAAATTTGATGCCAATAACAAAGCTATAAAAATTAAGTTCTCAATCTCTACTCAAGCACACATAAACTAAAATACTTGCTCGATCAAAACAAAGTTTAAAATGGTTAAAAATGCAATGAATGTAAACAAAAAAACCTAACTCTTTCTCTCAAACTCATTCAACACGTAAAGAAACTTAAGAAATCAATCAATGTTATCACAATCATAAAATTTTTTCCAAGGCCTTTATAATCTTTATTTATAAGCTTTTTAAGCTTAACTAGCCATTAAAAGTTCAAAATAATCATTACATAGAACCAAAATATCGTTAGACAGTATTCATTATATTTTATGTCGCTACATTGATTGACTAATATCAATGGATCAGTTGGTCGACCTCTAATCGACCAACTTATACACATTGGTCAATTGTTGGTGCATAAAAGCTATACCTAATGGTCAACCAAACCCTTAAAAAATAGTTTAGTTAACCAACATTAAAGAACTAGTCAATTAATGATTTTATAGAACCTAGAACAAACCAAACCAATCCAAAACAACACAAAACCAATTCATTTTCTTCAAAATAAATTCAAACAACTTTCAAATGTTCCCAAAAGTAAATTTGAAAACAAGATCTTTCAATTTTACTTAAAAATATATTATCTCTTGGTTTATTACAAATTAAGCTCACTTTCAACACTTTTTAGTTCAAAACCTTTCGAACTGATTACAAACATACCAAACCTTTTCTTTCATTATAAAATAATTGTATAAGTTCCATATCAATCCTTAATCTCCAATTAATTTCACACATAAAATTTGTCTTGGTTATGGGAGCTTTTCATTCTAAACAACTCTCAAACTCTTCCAAAATTTCCCAAAGCTTTCTTAAATATTTTAAAACTATTGTTTTCACTTTAACACCAATCCACATAAGTTTTAATTCAGTTCTAAAGTGATTTTAGATACCAAGGCATTTCAATTAAAATATAAACACAAGATATGTCTTGGTTCATGGAAATTTAGGCACTTGAGAGAACTTGCCAAAACTTCAAAACCTTTTCAAAGATTTCCTTAACTTTTTTTAAATATCTAAAAAATGCATTTTCACCTAAAATATTAACTTAAGCATATTTAAACACACTTAAAAAAACTCAAAATTTTCCAAAACATTTAGCATCAAGAGGGCTTTTAAAAAAATTTCACCAAATTTTCTCTTAATTATAAAACTCCTAGCTAACATGAAACTCTAAATCAAATCCTATTATACAAATGTAATGAACACATTCAAACAAACTTAAAAACCTTTACCAAAATCCTAAATTCAAATTGACATGTAAACATATAAGCCCTTCAAGCATTGATAAGATCAAGGCAAGGCTTACATAAAAAATATAACTATAATACTATTAAACCTTGATCTTCATAATCTTGATCTTACATTCTGAATCCTCTCATTAATGCTTGTTTCATTCAATATTTCCTTCTTGAAAGCTTTCTCCTTAGGCTCTAGGAGTTTTTCTTTTAGGCTCAACTATCTTGATCAAGAACATAATCCAACTTCCTATCTTGTAAATTTACCAAAAATTTAAAAATTAGTAACAAAGATGATTTGTTATCATTAAAACGAATTATTGAAACCTATCTTGGTTTAAGAAATTCATTATAAGGGAATTTAACACTTAAAAATTAGTAAAAACGTTAATGAAACCTTAAAGTCTTATTAGCTTAGTGAAACCTTAACACATTTACATGAGAGGTATGATAAATCTAGCTAATGGTATTCTTGATAGATAATCTAAACAATATATCATGCAAAAAATTAAGGAAGTATTTATAGATTATACCTCATTAAGGTCACCAACCTTAGTTCAACATTAGCTCTTAGAAGGCCTATAATTATATACTCTGACCTCTAAATTGTATGTGGAATAATACTGTTGAGTCAATAAATGGCCAATACTAAAATGATCTTAAACCTCTCAAATATCAAATATAGGGCATATGTGACACAATCTCTATAAACAATCATATCCTTTTGATGCTCAGACTGCCATTTGGTACATCTAACAAGTTATATAAATATCTCTTAATAATGAAAATTGGAATACCTCAAATAAATGATTAAATCTCCATAATGTATTACTTGGCCTTTTACTCAATGTTGTCATAGAATTCTTACACTAATTTTAAGTAGTAGGGCTTGTCTAATAGTCAGGTTATGTCCCATTTAAGAGTGTGAAATGCTTTAATAATGAACTCATTCTTAGGTGATAACAAATGCTTCATTATAATGTCGTCCCCTTGGAGTGCTTTAAAGCACTTGACATTTTAAATGGTTAAAGAGTGGATCAATGATGATCTCAACGATGAGAATTTTAGTGATAAAAAATCTAGGGACAAATGTAGTATTATTAGAGAAGTGATAGCTATGGCTAATATTGTAGCAATGATAAAGGGAAAAGAACAATTGGTAGCAAAAGGAAGAAGATGGTTGCAATGACATAGAATCTAGTGATTTAAGGAGAAGAGACTAGGGAAATGGAGAGATGAATAGCTAAGCTAGATAGATGGAAATTATGGCAAAAGTAACTTTGTTCGTTGGTGTAAAGCTACAGTAATGATGGATATGAGTAACAGTGAGAAGAACAAATAAAAGAGTAGCAATACAAGAAGAATGTTAAGGACAACTAGGTGGTTAAGAAGGATACAATATATGAGTTTGTAGCAATTGTACTAGGAAACAAGGATGAGATGACTAATGGGAAAGGGGAGAGAGTAGTCATAAGATTAGAGAAAAGAAAGAACAATGACATATAAGAGTTTATGAGATATATCATATCTGTTTAATACATAATAGGCTTGATTTTGTAGCAAATTGATAGTGGATAAATGGAGCTCGCTTACTAGAGAAAATGAAAATTTTTACATGTATTGTTTACCTTCTATGAAATCACCTATATTTTTGAAGAGCATTACCATTTTTCTTCTATCTTCACACACTCTAAAAGGTTAAAACATCATATCACTATCCATGTGTTCCTCATAACACTTATTGACTTGTAATAACATAATTGAAAATCATAAAATGAAAAACATTCAAATCACAAATGCAAACAACCAATAACAAAACAAGATAAAAGCATGAAAAATTGAAATAGTTTGACAGCCTCCCAAAAAGTGCTTCTATAGAGTCTTTTATCTGGACTCGTTCTTAATTAACTCATGGTGGCTATATGCATTGGTATTCAGAGGGACCACCTTGTTAAATATCATTAGGCTTCTATACTTAACTCGCTTACTTTACTTGAGACATAGTTTTGAAGGATCTTGATACATAATTTTCTACAAATAATTAAAAATTGCAATATCATAAGTATAAATATAATCACATGTTTCATTAATATCGAATGAATGTTTTTTAATTTAGATACTTTAAATGTTACTTCTTTACCCACTATCCTTATGATTAGCTTTCCTTCATGTACATCAATAATCACATTAGCAGTCACTAAGAAGGGTTTACCTCGATCAAAGGCACCTTTATATACTCATTTGTATACAAATTTACAAAATCCATAAGAAATATACAATTTTAAACCTTATCCAACACATCTTCTGTAATACCACTAAGATATTTTATTGACTTATTAGCCAATACAATGCACATTTTCATGCTTTTGATTCTCTTAAACCTAGCCTCTTAAAATATTTATAAGGAATTAAATTAATAATCAATTGCAAATTTGCTAATGCCCTGCCAATAGGCAAACCATTTATAATACACAAAATATTAAAACTCCCTACATCTTTAATCTTTAATTGTAGATTTTTTTTAAGACCAACGAAATAATTCTCACTCAGTATGATATTTTACAACTCATTTAGCTTCCTTTTTTTAATTAATATCTCCTTCACAATCTTATCATACTTTAACATCTGGGGCAGAACCTAAAAAAATGTAAATTAATATGAAGCTATTTAGAGAATTTAATGAACTTACTGAAAGTGAGCTTTCATGGCATCTTTTTTAAATATACTAGGATAAGACATTCTAGGCTTGAACTCCTAGACCACTTGGTTCTTAACACCATTCAATACTTTCTTCTTTTTCTTATATCTTCAATAAAAACATCTTTTTGTTTCCCTTTATTCACCTCACCTTTTAGATCATTTCCAATTCTTAAGGTTATTGCATTCACATACTCCCTTGAATTCACTTATGCATTATTAGGCAGGCTCCTTTGTAGTCGTTCTATAACTAAATTGAGAAGTTACCAATCTTGAATCTCTAAGTTATGGATGTTTAATTCTTTTAAATCATCTCAAGGCTTTGGAAGTGAGCCTTAGATGTTAATATATGTTTTGTTAGTAACTCTTCCAAGCCTAGTTTCATCTCATACTACTGTTGATGATATCTCAGTATGGGTTATATATGTTATTATAAAGGTTATATTGAGCTCTTAGAGTGTTCCTTATATAGTTTACTTACTCTAGTTTTGAAAAAAAAATATTGCTCACTTAATAACATTGGCTCCTACGATTTCTACTATACTAATCATTGTATAATATTGAAGCTGACTTGCTTGACATGCTTAGGTTGTCATTTTGCTTATTCATTAAATTTAATTGAGTTTCCATTGTTGAGTTTGAATCTATTCAAAATTTTGATATTGATTTCATTAATCTACTATGATTAGATTGCCATTGTCAATCAAATTTTGTGTTGCTTCATATGTCTTATTATTTAGTGTTCATCTAACTACTACATCTATTATTTATTTTCTTATGTTGTTTAATCCATTATAGAATGTTTGAACCTGAGTCTTTCCACCTCTTCCATGTCTCATATAATTTCTCATATTCTAATTAGGCAAATGTCAAAGTATCATTCCTCAACCTTGTTATTTTAGTTATTGAAAATACTTGAATAAAAATTTCTCTACTAAGGTATCCCCAATCAAAATCGATCATAGAAATAGAGAATTTAGCCATTACTTATCTCAATCTGTCCAAGGAAATAGGAAAATTCTTAGTTTAATTTTATCATTTGCTGTACCATTTATCTTAAAAGTGGTATATATCTAGAAGAATTTGGTGATATAGGCATTTAGATCCTCATTTGATAACCTATTGAATTGGATAAATTATTGTACCATTTATATGATGTTTGGCTTTATGTCATAATCGTTCACGTTAACTGTTGGTCTTGTTATGCTAGACTGTGTCTCTTAAATTAAAGACTTTACATAATTTGACATGGACCTTAGTCTATTGTCTTCAATCGTGTTTACAAATTTCTATACTTGAGATTCTAAATTTTCCTCTTATTTGAGCCTTTATATTTTTCAATGTCTTAAAGAGTTGTTCTCTCTTGTTGAATAAAAGGAAGTTACAAATTATGTTTTGATGATGAAAAAACATCTTTACTACTAATGTTTTTGTTTTTGTTTTTATGTATTGAAAAGATAGGAATGAGAAAAGGGAGCAAAGGCACATATTTAAGTGGAAGTTGACGTTACATGAATATCAAATTGTTTAATGGAGGATCAAGATCAAGATCAAGATGATGAATTTGAATATGTTATTGTATGTAATCTTTGCTATAAATCTTATCTTAGTATTTTTAATGAGATTTAAGTCTTAATTCATGCATGTTTGTTCACACTTATATATTTTGAATATAGATTTCATAATCAAGAGAAAATTTTTTGAAAATTTTGAAAGAATCTTTTTGATACATTAAAATATTTTTAAGGAAGTTGCTTGAAGTGTATTTGAGTTATATTTTGTTGAAAATTTTGTTTTTATAAGTTATTGTATGTAATCTTTGCTATAAACTTTTGTGATTACATTTCTTATAATTTATCACTTTTAATATTCTTAATGATATTTTTATTTTATAGAGTAATTTAGGAATAGGTTAAGTTTAGGAAAGGTTAGTATGATTCTCTTATTGAGACATGCGAATATGCATGCTTATGTGTATTTATATACTTGTCATTTAATTTTTAGGATGATTTAGAACTAAAATCTCACGCATTATTACCTTTTAGTATGAAGATTACCATGTTTCCTAGTAGATATAGTCTGTTTGTTAGTATTTTCGGTGATTTCTTCCTTTGAAAATTAAAATTTTAAGAAAAAGTGATAAATATTTTGACCAAGGGTAGCTATTTCTACTCATCCTCTATTTAAGGTTCATCCTGTCTTTAAAAGTAGAATATAGGCTTTATATAAAATGCACTAGTCAGTTTTAAACTTATCACTATTACTAATTGGTAGGGTTATTTAGTATTTTAAGATTATTAGTAAAGAGAATCAATTTACCTCCCTTAAATCTTACATCATTCTATTTATCATGCATTGTTTTAGTAAACTTATTGACAATTTTTTTGGGTTTCAATATCCTTAGTCATTTTTTTAAGGTTACGTTATGCATATAACATTCTATTTCTTTTAAATCATGCTAATAAAAAAAATCATATTATTCATTTAAACTTCCTTTTAAAGCTCATTATCATTTTCTAAATTCTTTTAGTTTTTGTCTTTTGTTTATAAAATTTTCCATGATCACTTACACTTTTTGAAGTATTTAATATTTAAATTATAATCATTAATCTACATTTGTGTCATCATATGTTTATAAGCTAACTCTTTTCAAGTCATTCTTGCGTACAAAGCATGTTATAATACAAATACAGTATAGGGGGTCCTATTTATTAAGAATTGTAAGGACAATCAAACTTGAAAGAAAAATTGGAGACTTTATTCTAAATAGTTTTAAAGGTTGTTACCAAATACTAGAGCTTAGTAAGGGGACATTAATTTAAGAAAGATGGTAAGACTTCAAAAGTAACATAAATATATTAAAAATCTTAAGAATTACTTCAATAGATTTTTTAAACTTTAAAAACAATATAAAATTTTTCAAAGAAAGGTTTTAAAGGTTTACTAATTGTTAAGCATTAGAGTATTGTGGCTTGTTATCAATATATATTATAATGTAAATGAAAGGATTTTAAGGTATATTATTTGTTGATGTTACCCCTTATTTAAATTAGTTTCCCTAAATGGCACTTAGATGTCTAAAAAATTTTCTAAGTTTTTTAAATTCTTTTGAACTTAATTGAATTTTTTTTCTTAGTCTAAATGTGAAAATTAAACAATCTTATTAATCAATGTAATAAAATAACTTAAGCTAAAATATACTTGAAAGATATATGTACGAAATTATAAATAATTTTTTTTAAAATAATAATATGAAATTAAATAAATTTGAAAAATAAAAGAGATAAGGAAGGAAGGAACAAATCAATTTATACTAGTTGGGTGTACTACGTCCACTCTCCAACGCCTTGTTGGGAATTTCACAATGAATACTAACTTTACAAATCACTTACGTTATTCTATGAGTTTGAGGGTAACCTTTACATCCTCTCCCTATTTTTCACAAGATCTAGAGTAACCCATCTTTTCCACAAATGTAAGAGTGACCTTTACAAAAATTTCCTCACACTTATACCATAAAAAAAATTCACTTTACAAAATGTCACACTTGACTCACCCAAAGTGCTTACGGTTCTCACTCTACACCAAGATAAGGAATGCACATAACTTCAACAAACAAATCTCAATACACCACAAAAAATATAAGTCCTAAAGACACTCAAGAAGGGGTCAGGGGGAGGGGTGAATTAGAGGGGTGAATTAAGTGTTCTAAAACTTGTTTATAATCTAAAATTTTAAACTACTTAAAACCTAATTTAAACTATATGAATTTCCCAGTACAAAATTCATCCAAAAGAAATATGCAAATGATATAAAACAAATTAATTGTGAGACAACCACTCGACTAAAAATAATATAGAAATAACTAATCTGTCCAATTGATAAAGATACAAAAAATTCGATCACACATTCAACTATATTATAAATGTGAATTAATGAAACAATTATCCATCTATTCAAAGATATAATAATGTTAAAATTTACATTGATATAGTAATTGTTTGCTTGTTTTAAGCTATATTGCAAATATACAGATCATAATTTTGTAAAATAACTAATATCGTTCCTATAAGGATTGAGATTAGTCACCTATCATCATGAGTTACAATACATTTAAGGCACAAAATATAATAGATGTATCTAAAAACTAAACTAAAAAAATTTAACAATTTAATAATTAACGATGTAGTTGTAAACTTGAGAAAAACTAATTTTAACATTAAGAATTACTTCTATCCTTGTTTTGCCTTCCCCATACCTTACCAATTCAATTATGCTAGTCCTTAGATATCCTATGGTTTTGATTACCTTTTCCTGAGATATAATTAAATGCCACCAATTAAACTAGATGGGAATTGAATTGTGGTCTCTTGATCTCTCAAATCCTTCCTAAATATCCAACTAGTTTTGAAAGGGTGATTAACAAACCATTAAGATATCTCTTTAATTTCCTATTAACCTGATGTTCATAGATTTATTATATTATCAACTCTTGTTGTGTAACGTAACACATATGTATGATTTAATCTTTTGATTCAAATAAATCATAAAGTCATTAAACACCATAAAGCATAATACATTAATTCAATAATATAAAGGTTTGGAAAAGCAATTCAAGAGTAATTCCTAACAGAAAATCTAGCTATCAATGATATAAATTAAACCCCTAATATCTAAATTCATTATATAAAAAGTTAAGAAAGAAAAGAGATAAGAAACTAAGTTGTAGCTTAATGATCCTTCTCTTTAGCCTTTTTGTAGAAAATCTAGAAAATTGGATTGATCTTGATGATTTCCTTGTTTAATCCTAGTTGTTTCCAATTATAGCCTCTAAAACTTGTTTTTATTTGTCCTTATATACTTCTTAAGACATTTAGGATGACTCTTAGGGTATCCAAGTCATCTCAAGTCGCCAAAACACTACAAACTTCCTGAAAGCTGTGAAATCCATGTGATGTTGCTCACCATGAAGGCCACTATCCATTATACTATTAGTAACTTATAAATATATGGGGATTTTAAGGACTTTGATGTAAGTATTAGTCTTATGAATCTTATCTATTTTCAAGAATCTTGGAACACTAAGCCAAAGCCTACAACTATCTCTATACAACTTATATATCACTCGATCACCTATCTTAAGGGAATAATTGAATATGTCCTAGTAAAAATGGTTTAAATCTGTTTTTCAAATTATTTTTTATTTTTGTACATGAAAGAGTAATGAGACAAGGGTCGTGGTTAATGTGTGACATTGGAATCTTATCTTGACACCTTAAGATGAGGAATAGTTTTAAATATTTTTTATGCAACAAAACACTTTTCTAGCATTGATTCTTGAAATTTCATTGAAACTAAAGCTTATAAATCTATCTCCAAATTTATTCTTTACATAAATATGGTTTGATAAGCTTACATGCTAATGGTAAGAAAAAGGATGAAATGGCATGGACTGCGTCAGATGAGTAAGAAGAGTTTATTTTGTCAGTAAGATAAGAAAGGAAGTTTAGTGGAATTAAACAAGTGGGTTATGAAGGAGCTAATAAGTTAAGACCATCATAATCTTTCAAATAGGGAAGTGTTGTGTTGGTTAGGTGACTTTAAAACTTTGAATGATTTTAAAACAATTTTACTTTGAAAACCAACGAAAAAAAGGCAAGTGCATATATCAAAAAAGTAATAAAATGGAGTAAATTTAAAACTCTGCATGCTAATCATATGGGGAAAAGATTTGTTGAATTACTAGGTCGATCAAATTACAATTATTTAGGAAAAATCCAAAAAATTTTATTGAAAATCTGAAAATTGCTAAAAACTAGACTAACTTGGCTTAAAGACTTTTAAAATGATTTTTAATTATTTCTAAAAAATTCTGAAAATTACAAAATGTGTAAATTACGACTTTGCTTTTTGTCCATTTAATCTTGTCTAAAGTTTGGTTATGCTTTAATCAAGTTAATGGGCTTTAATTTGAAGAAGGTGTGTTCTGGAAAATTAATTTCAGATCTCTAACTTTCACAAAAAATCCAGGTTTGGTCATGCAAGGATTAATTCGTGTTGCTTATTAATTTTTGAAACAATTTAAGATGATTTCTCATGCTTAATTTGTCTTAAAAACTAATCTTAAGTGGCTAACACAAACTCAGTTCATTTAAACCTTCAATAATCAAAATACAGAACCTTTAAGATGCCTTTAAGCTCTCTTAAATCATACAAACAGCAATCCTTATCAATAAAAATGATTTAGCCACACATATTGATTAAGACATACAAAATATATAACTTATGCAACATATCTTGATAGATCTATAAATACAAGCTGAAATAATAAGTTTAGAGTGTATAAAACAAGTTTGTAGAACTTTTAGAAGTGTCTTGTAACTCCCAACTTGATCTGAATTGCAACACAGTCCTTAATTTGAATCAAACTTGCAGAAAAATAAAAAAACATACAAGCTTATAAGCATAAGAGCAAGTACTTTGATTAATTCGTACATAAGAGCATAAAAATGAATAATCTAAGTTAGAAACCTCGTAGATGTGAGTTATAAACTCAAAGCTATGTTTATACACCAAGCTGAGATGTTTAGAAATCTAGAAACAACACAAAACTTCGAAGAACAAAGTGTTTGAAGCTGAAGGACTAAGAAGAGAGAAGGAGAATTCTCTCTAACTATTGGAAGATCTGATCTCTCTCACAAAATTGTTGTTTCTTTTGTGTTTTTGTTTGTTTTTGTAGCTACTACTACCTTTCACATGTGCTAGCAGACATGAAAACTAATGAGGGACATGTCAGAGCCTCTGTCTTAGAGATTTGAAGCTAAAATTATTGAACATAAAAAATTTCACAAATTAAAATGGGGGTTTGAGTCATTTTCCCACGAGGGCCCAACGTACCTGTTTGCTGACAGTTGTCACAAGTTCTACAAAAATCATATGCATCTCTAAATAGAGATGGCCAGTAAAATCCACACTCAAGAACCTTGAGAGCTATCCACTTTGGGCAAAAATGGCCTCCACATGCATAAGAGTGGCAAAATGTCAGAATAGAAAGAAATTTACTCTCAGGTACGCACCTTCTAATGACTTGATTTATGCAAAATCGCCACAAGTAGGGATCATCCCAAACATAGAACTTCGCTTGACTCTTCATCCTCTCTCTTTATGCCTTAGTGAGATCTGTAGGTAATTGATTAGTAGCCAAGAAATTCACTAAATCAGCATATCATGGAGTTATTGACTGCACTGCATGTAGCTGTTCATCTGGAAAATCGTCATTAATAGGTCCTGTGTCAGCACCATGCTCTACTAGGCGGCTTAGATGATCTGCCACTCCATTCTCTGAGCCTCTTTTGTCTTTTATCTCGACATCAAACTCCTGAAGTAGGAGTATCCAACGGATGAGTCTCGACTTTTCCTCCTTCTTCACCAAAAGGTACTTCAAGGCTGCATGATTAGAATAAACACTAATTTTAGTATCGAGTAACTAAGACCTAAATTTATCAGGTTGTTTTTAAACTACTTGAACAGATGTTCTTTTATAGATTGAAGTGTGTTGCTTGAGGACAACCAAAAATTCAAGTGTGGGGGTGTTGTTAAGGAGTATTTTACATTATTTTATTATGCATATTTCATTATGCATCTACCCATTTGGTAATTGAATTACAATAATATAGAGTTATTATTGTCAATTTAAGGGGTATATTGGTTTTGGAGCATATTGTGGACATTTGGACTTAATTAGAGCTTGTTATGGAGAATAAAGAAGACTTAGATATATGGCGATCAAACAAATAGGGTTCGATCAACTAAATGGCCCGCATCAGTCGATCGCATTGACACCTATCGACAAAATAAATCGCAAGGAATTTTTCGGTCAACCGAATAAAAGAACCGGCTGACCGAATGAAGACCACAAGGAAAAATCAGTTGACCAAATGGTGAAGGTTGGCCGACCGAACCTAAGACCTCCAGCTTTCAGTTCTCTCATTTCATTCTTTGGTTGCTATGTTTCACTTACTCCACAAAACCCTAGGGTATAAAAAGGATGTAGTCAAATGTATTAGACGAGTGATGTGTTTTATTAGTAATCATATGTGTGTAAGTATTTTTGGTTGAGGCTGTGGATTGATTTGGATTAGAATAAGTTATGTGGAATTGATTTTTTCTTGCTTGAATGCTTATTTGGCCTTATTTAGTTTAATCAACTAGATACTGCCCTTAAGTGAGTGAGTTTCATGACCATTAGAACATATTTTACCAAAAAATCGACTAAGCAACACATTTGAACCTAGGAGTGGACTAAGCCTGAGGCTAGTGTTTGAAAACACATAGAACTAATAACCTTGATTTTAGGTCTCTTGTGTGTTTAATAGCTTTTATTCTAAGTAATTTATGCACCAAGTAGGTTAATTGAGAGTAAAAGAGAAAAGGGATGCCTATAACCATATAGGTGTAACTTGTTTAAGTAAGGTAAGTTCTAAACCAATCCACCGTTGCCATTTAGCAAACCTAATCCAAATTAATTCCGAAGCCTTAACCACTTTTTTAAATCTCTTGAGTCAAGTTTAGTTGCATTTAGTTGATTTTGCATCCTACTAATCTATTCATCTTGTTTGCCTTACTTTAATTACCAATCAATCAAACCCTGAGTTCCTTAGTTAATTTTGCATCATTTGAGTTAATTTACTTGCATATTAGATTTCCTTTGGGTACCATAATCGGTATTCTCTGTTTTATATTACTTGTCGACGAGGTACGCTTGCCTCCTTTACTTGTTCTAGGAGAGATTTTTCATTCATTTATATTGCTTAGTTAGACCAATAAAAAATTTAACAAAAATAACTCCCAATTGGCGTAGTTCATACATTAAATGGGCATAATCATAACAAATTATACATTCAAAATCAATGTAAATAACCCATTAACAGTAGCAACTCTAGGAGTAGGAGAACTTAAGCCCGTTAAAAGGATGACTACTTAGATGTTGATTATGACCAATT
>JAOXYD010257078.1:0-16012 GCA_028565735.1 Pinacopodium congolense
AATAAACAACACAAATATTTATAAAAATTAAATTAATTACCAAAGGGTCCCAAATAATTCAAACAACAAATCCTAAAAATATTTTAGCCACACATAATTATAAAAATAAATTCCATCAAGTTCATATTCATAAAAATGCAAAACATAATAAAAATAAAAGAAAAATGAAATTAAAATAAATCTGAAAATAAAATAAAATAAAAACATAAACTTGATGAACTCTTGAAGTGTTGGGTGTGTTTGGCTTGAAGCTTGCTCCAAAAATGGCTATTCTTCTCCTTTGTTTATGTCTATTTCTGCACTGCTTCTCCTTTGATTTGTGCCGCTGCTGTCACTACGTGTTGTGCTGCTCTCCCTTCTCTCCTCTGCTTTCTGTCTATGCCTCACTCTCTGCATTTTTCTGTCTTCCGAAGCTCTCTCTTTCGTTTTTGTTCTATGTTCTTTTATTTCTGTCTCTAGGTTTTCTAGGTCTAGACTAGATTGCTGTTGCTAGAGGGCTGCTGATCTGGGTCTTGGATTTTCTGTAGAAGGGCTAGAGACTACTTGGAGAGGAGCTGGACCAGGCGAAGGGCTACAGAGCTTGGGAGACAAACGATCCAAGGCGTGCAGATGCGCGGGCTGGCGCAGATCGTTGGGTGTGGGTCTAGTGGGTTAGGCGAAGCGAGCGGGAAGCGGGGGACATGCGGGCCGGGTCGAGTGCTGGGCTGGTTGGACACTGGGCTTTGCTATACGGACTGCGCTGCTTCCTTCATAGGCTGGACTGTGTCTGGCTGGGTTGGCACTTGTTGGGGCGAGTCTGCAGGCTTGAAGGCTGGTGCGGGCTCTGCTGCTTGGGCGGGTCTGGACACTAGATTTGCTTCTTTTTTTCTGTTTTTGTTTTTTATTTTTTTAAACTTTAATTTTCAAATTTAATTCACCTACACAATAAATAAATACACCAATAAAAATTAATTCTAATCCAATATTAATAATTAAATAATAAGAAAATCACAAAACACAAATAAAAACACTTAAATAAACAAAACGTACTAAAAATTAATACTAAACACAAACAAAACAATAATTAAAATTATACTAAATAAAAACACATAAAACAAATATTAAAACACAATAATAACAACATATTATGCAATAAATACATGCAAAACACTTAGAAAAACACATAAAAAAACAAAATTATCAACCAACACTTAAGGTTGGTCGATCAATGCCTTAAAAATAGGTATATTGATCAACCATATGAAGGAAGTGATTGACTAATGGCTAGTTGACCACTCCATGCTGCTGGTCACTGATTATTTATCTATATGTGTAACGAGTAGTTGAAGACACTATGTAATGGCTTTTTTAATTAGATTTAACGACTAGATTGAGTCTTTAAGGGATTTTTGAGCACGGAGAAGGCGAGTGGGACTATAATTAGATGTTTTAAGAGCTATAAAACGATCTTTATACATATTTATGTGTTTTGCAAAAGATTGAATGAGCTTTAAGGTGTTTATATGTTGAATGAGTTTAAGAGAAAATGTAAGATTTTGCTCTTACATTTATTGAATTCTTTGAGCCCCTTTGAGAATTGTTTTGATTAAGCAAGTATTTTTATTTGTGTATGCTTGAATGGAGATTGGGAGATTAATTTTTAGGTATCGGTTTTGGTATTAAAATTAGTTGGAAAAGGGTTACTCTTGACCCTATTCAAAGTAAGATTGTTTTTGGGTTCCTTTTATTTAAAAAAATCTATACCAGTATGAAAACTCTATATCAATCCTGTTATGAAAATGATCTAAATGCAAATTAAATGAAAAATCTAAAATATTTGAAGAAATTTCAAAATCTAAATGATCATGTAAGTGTTGATCCCTTTAAGCACTAAAAAGATCAAGGAAAGAATTACATAGAAAAAATACAAATATAAAAACTCTTTCATCTTTTTCTTTTTAATATTGATCTTAATTATTGATCTTCTCATCAATGCTTTCCTCGTCATTATTATATTCTTCAATTGAAACATCAATTTTAGGATATATATATATATATATATATATGCAACCTTGAACATCTTGCATTCACTTATCTTTTCAATACACAAAACTAAAGCTTTAGTAACAAAGGTATTTTTATCTTCATCAAAACCAAAGATTGGAACCTCCCTTAATTCAATAAGTATTTAGGAAAATTTGCAGATTGAAAGCTTTGATGAATCATTTCAATATTCCCTTTTTTGGAAAAATTTGAAAACTTCTTTTTTTTTTTGTTTTTTATCTTTTGGAAAATTTTGGAAAACATCTGTTGAATTTTTTTTATAAATAACTCTTGGCCCATGTAAAGTGATATTCATTTGAAATGCTTTAGAAATAATATGAGAAAAAAATCTATTTTTTGTCTTGGAGTTAGATCTTTACAACTGTTGTGAGCTCTAACATTAATGTTAATTCCTATAGGCGATCTCTTTGATCCATTGGTTTGGATGATGAAGAATTCTCTCCTTCTCTTTGTGGTAGCTGAAATAGGAATTGAAGATCCTTTTATGCTTCAAGGAGTTCTCTCTACGACCTTAATTTTTATGTTGATAACAAGGTTTGTAGGTAATAAAAGGATTTAAGTCTTGAGGAAATTAGGCTTTTTTCAAGTGGGATTTAGTGCTCTAGTTATGAGAAATTTAAGGTGGCTTAGGATTATGGGATCATAAACTAGATTTAAAATATTCTTTATTTTTTTCAAACTTAATAAAGATACTTTAAAAACAATTTCAAAGATTGGTTGAACTACGTTAAAACTCACAAATTGAATATGCTTTAATAAAACTCAAATTCTTTTTCTCTTTCTTTTTAATAAAAGGAAAATTTTATTTTACTATTTTTCATTGTAAAAACACTATCAAGGTTTTTTAAATAAGGAGTTAATAAAATCTATAATGTGGCTAATATCTTTGATTATAACAGAAGAAGTCTTTATTACAAATCCTTTTTCATAAATCTAGGCTTTATTCATGAAATTTGTCTTTAGTCTTGAATTATTTGTAGCTTTTAGGGTTTCTTTAGTCTTTTGAAGATGTTATATAGGAATCATTGCTGACTTTATATGGTATAAATCGACACTTTTGTCAAATAATGATATTTCATCTAATGCAAAATTTTCATTTATCTTGAATGAGACCTTTATGAAATACATTCTTAAATTTATTTCATTAAGTATCAATAAAAGTTATTCTAATACTTTATCTTTATTATTTAGCTTAAAGTTTTCTCCTATTTCTTCTTCTTCTTCTATATTTTTCTTAATTTATTTAAAATTTGAGCATTATAATAGGTTTGTATTGTTTCACTGCCTTCTCTTTGTATCTATTTTAATACTTTTATTTTTTGTTTCATTAAATTAATTTTTCCTATAGACTTCTTAAAGTAACTTATTACTATTTTCCCTTCTTAGCTCTATCTAATATGTATAAAATTATATGTGGATGATGTTGAATGAAAAATACTCTTTATGAGTTTGTAACTTTTCTAAATAATCTTTTTTCAATTAAGAATATTGAATATGATTTATTACTTTTAATAAAAAGTTTTGATCTAGGGTTAGCACATTTAATTCTGTAAAGCTTTTACTATCATATAGGTCACCATCTCTTGGAATATCTTCTCTTAATATAAAAACTTATGTTCCAAATTCATCTTCTCTGAAACTTTCACTTTCAGATATAGTTAAGGATTAGATTATTTTTCTAATATTTCTTCATTTGATTATAAAATTTGTAAACTTTGTTCAAACTATAATATTTTGAAATATGATTGTTTTTATGACATCTAACACCTTTTAAGTCTTTATAAATTTTTGAAGCTTCCAAATATTGTTTCTTATATCTTTGATTTCTTATAAAAGGTTGTTTTCTATAAGAACTTCTCCTTTTAAAAGGACTAATTTGAATTTTCTTTAAGCATTACTTTTATGAGGAAAGTGTCTTTTATAGTACTTGAAATCTAACAACTTCTTACACTAAAGATTTGATAGAAACTTGCATTTTTATGCTTTAAATGAGATGGATCTCCTATGAAATGTAATGAAAAGGCTAATACCAGAGTTTAAACTATATCTTGAATGGGATCACAGTTTTCATCTAATATCACATCATCATCTTAACCTTTCTTATGGGCTTTATGGATATCTAGATTTTATTCCTTTGTGAGGTGGAAATACCACTAGTCTTTAAATTGTCTAATAAATCTAGCTATAAACAAAATTTTTATGGCATGTGTTTCAAAGGCCTTCTTGGTTGTCAAACTTTTAACGCAAGTTATGCCTACCTCTATATAGCAATCTCGCTTAGGTAGACTTAAGTAAGACTTAGCCTTTTCCATATGTAAATGTCACCGAATAGATCTACTTATCCCTAAAAATCTCATGGTCACACTCTCATCTTTAAGTGTTTCTCTCTCACATGAAAGAGAACAAGTGTATAATAAGAGTAGAGATAAAGAAATCAACAAGAGAGAATATAAGGTCGAAACTAACCTTTCATTAACTCTCTATAAAATGTCAACAAAAGGAGTCAAGCACACCTTGTCAAAGCACTTTGTAAGAACTCCTTACTTGAAGTCCTTACAAGAGAGCTCCTCCAAAAGCTCTTGAGTCTCTCCTCTTGAATGAAATGAGGAGCAAGGCTTTAATGAGCTATTTATAGGCACTCTTGCTTGGATAGCAAGTACAAGATAACTAAGAATCTCATAATCTGAGTTAATCTCAATAACTAAACATCACATCCCAATTAGATTGCATCACGCTGACTAATAGGAAGAAATCCCCTTCCATATAGGACTCTTTTGATTGGCTATAACGCATCATAGTTTGACAAAGATAGAGATTACATGTCCACTAGGAAAGATCTTCCATATCTACAAACATTCCTATAATCTTCAAAAGTTCAATCCCACATGATCTATAATTCTTTAGAAGTTGATGATTATCTGAAGTGATCATCACTTGATCTCAACACATCATTATATGGAACATCGTACACAAATGCCACATTACTATTGATGTGCTTTGCAAGTCACCAAGGCCTATCTGCACATAGGTCCATCAATGCATGTTATGAATAAGTTCATCTTCCATGATTAACTTCACTCACAATTTGCCTTCCATGGTGCACTCTCTTCACTCCATAACTTAGCGTAAGTCACAATTTAAGTTAGCATAAAACCTTGCAGAATTTATGTATCTTTGACCTTTCTCACCGAAGTCAAGTACTTACAAACACTCTTGCGTTCACATGTCTTCATGCATTCTTACGCACTTTTATAGGGTCTCACATACCTTAGTTCCCTAACTATACATGACCTCTCATCCAAATCTTTCATCTTGTTGACGATTTTTACTAATGTATGCCTACTCTCGAGATCTTTGCCGATACATCCCGTATTGCTTGACCAATCCTAAGTTACTCGAGTCATGCTTACCTACTAAATAACCTTTTCCTTATTCCCTCATCAACACGCCTTCCTCATGTTGACTCACATGCCAAGCATTGGTCAAGGCTTGCCAACACTTGCTTGATCTTGTAGCTTAGGCTTAGGGATTTAACAGTATGATTAAAAGTCCCCAATTGAGTTCTATAGGCATTAAAAGGCATCATCATTTATGAGAGGAATTTTAAGAGACTATATTTAGACATTTCATCTATAGTTGATTCATACAACGAAGTGGTAGTATTCTTTGTGGGTAGTAAAATCTTTGGTTTAGTGTTTATATATATATATATCAAGAGTTATGGGTTTATAAGACTTTGTTAAGGATTATTATTAGAGATTGTTAACTGTAAGTATAGGTGATGAACTTGAGGTGTTGGTATAATATTTTCATTTATTTTATTTATTTTCTCTTGAATGGTTTTAAAAATTCATTATCTTTCTTTTTTAATTAACTCTGGCTATTATTGGATACCTTATGGGCTTTGAATATTAGAGCTTTAATTAAAGAGGTAGGCTTTATAACCATTTTGAGATTCTTTAGAACCCTTTATATACTTGTTAATTAATTACCTATATTGTATAGATAAGTATCAATATAATTATTCTAGCATATAATATTCATGATATCCTTTGGAGTGATGTTCTCACTTTCAATTTTAACTTGTAAATGTGAGGCTATAAAAATGGTTTGTTTGTGCGAGACCTTTATCTCATATAATGGTGGATTTTCTGATTTTATATTTTCTATTATGTTAATTTCCCACTTCAGTACCCTACTTTGGTTGTTGAAACTTTTAATAGGATGATCTATATATTTAAAAGTGTGATATATATTTTTTCTTTAGTATATATCGTAAACCAGTCAAAGAATAATATACGAGTTCTATAAAGATGTATAAAATTATAATATTCTTTCTGAGTTTCTAGCTTTTGTTTTAAGAAGTTCTTAAAAACCATGTCCCTTTCTTTATTTTTTGATGGATAAAAATCTTTATGCAAATATTCTTTACTAAGCACAAATTCTTCTTTTGAGAGAAATAACTCATTATTCACTTTTTTAGTGATTAAGGAAAAACTTGTAGATATTGGAGGACTTTGATCATCGTTACACTACTAGGCTCTATAGATAGTCTATGGAAAAATTTTACTATCCCTGTTACCCTTATCATGGTATTAGAGCCAAGTTGTTTTTAGAAAGGACAAGGATTCAGTATAAAGGTTTATTAATTGAGGTATCTAGTTTCTCCATCTTATTAAGGTTAAGTGGTTCTAGTTAAAAGTTCTAAGAGAGGAAGTAAAGTCATTGGTTTAGATCATTCATAATCAAGTAGAGACAAAAATGTCTTGGTATATCATTTATATAAATGCATCAATACATAGGAAACAAGACTTACATAGAGATCTAGATAAAGAGTTACATGTGTTTTAAAATTAGGAGTGAATCTATGCAAAATAATAGGATCTATAGAACACAATAATGCTTCCAATTGAGGTATTAATTGATAAGAACTTCTAATTAATCAACCAAAAGGATAGAAATTATATAACTTATGAGAGCGTATAAATTAATTTAGGGATTCTATTGTCTAAGTTAATTTGGGTAAGACATTGATCCAAGATTAAACCTTGAACATGTTAGGTCCTAGGTGAATTCTTCATCTAGGTCTAAATCTTATTAATTGCTATTTCTTTGATAAGATTGCTTTAGTTTATTATTATTATTTATTTAGTTAATTTTTTTCAAAATAACTAAAGTTATTATATGATTAATTGGTAGTCAAAATATACAATATCAAGCGGGTAAAGAAAAAAAAAAAAGGTTGAATCAAGACATTGACTTGATTTGCCCTATCTACATAGTTAGGTTAGGTTAGGTATTTTATTATTTGGTCCTACCACTATCCTACTGAGACAGAATTTGTAACTTGCTATCCTTTTGCCTAGTAGGCAAAAGATTAACCTCCATAGAAAGGATGATTCATTTGGATTGACATAAGAGTCCAAATGCATTGCTTTGCCAGTCAGATTAATCCATATTAATTAACTGCCTCCATTATGTTGTTACTAACAAATATCAGTCCTTTTTGTTTTGGATCTTCCAAATCATTCCTGTAGGAGATCTAAACCCAAATTATCCATTCAATCATTATTAGATTGATTGAATTCTCAAATACTTAGGAATTTTTATAATTTTGTATATAGGATTGTATAAAAATTTGTAGAAGTTTGTATACATCTATAAGTTTGTATACAAAAATAGCTTCCACCCTCATCTAGTCGAAGTAACTATAAACTCTGAATTCAATTAATAAGATTATTAAATCATCAAAATAACTTCGATTTTTTTTCTTTCTACTCACGTAAAATTTTTTGAATTCATGCACTTTTTGGTTTTCCATTTCTTTCTTTGTGTCAGTTTAATGAATATTTAATTACAAAAATCACTGATTTGGTTATATTAGATAATAGAAAGATGGATAGTGATAGTTGTTCAATCCTTGTGGGATGATACTTAGATTCCCTTTGGACTATACTATTGAATAATATGTGTGCTTGCATTATTGGTCTTAATATTTTTTAATTTTATATTTTTTAATTTTAATTAAAATGCAGGGTATCATAAAAAGGACATGAATGTTGTCTTGATTGAGGAACTAAGTAAAGACAAAGGTAAATGGTTTTGACCTTTTGGAGGTGATTTAAAGTAGTAAAGACTACTTCTTTCCTTAGCAAGTTTAATCTCATCCTCGAGCCCTAATCCTAAAATACATAATAACATGGAAAAAACATAGTATGCCATTCAAGATTATTAGAAAGTTTTTAATAAATAGAAGACTAGTAAAAAATTTTAGAACATGAAGATAATAGTGGGTTATGTTTGAGTCATTCATGTAAAGAGGGAATTAAGGTTTACATGGAGAAGCACATAAACATGCTCTAGAAGATTTCTCTTCGGCGAAAAATAAGGCTTGTAATTTCTTAATTTGTTCACTGCTGAATACTAATGTTTTGGTTTTTCTTAGGTTTATGTTTCTTTATAACATGTACATGAGTCCTTTGTTACCTTTGTCACTCCTTTCTTGGTGGTTTTTCATTTAATTTCTAGTGGTTGTCCTTCATATGCCTCTATTTCTTTTAATAAGAGGACCATAAGTTATCTTTGTTTTCCTTTAATTGATTGTGTCTACTCTTTCCTTTCTGTTATGCTACAAGTGTAGATTCATTGGTTAATCATGCTTTCAAGCATAACATTACTCCTACTTTCTTTTGCTCATGTTATGAAAATTGTCTCTTCTAATGAATATGTATCCTGCTTCTTGAAAATATAAGTTCTAACTTGATCAAATTTATGATACAATCCTTCCAAAAATTTATAAATGTGGTCTCACTCAATAAAATTCTTTAAGCTAGCTACATTCTTAGGACATCTCATCTAAATTAAGCAATAGTGGTTTATCGCCTACCATATATTCTATAGTATTTGTGACAAACAAACTCCTAAATCTCCTTAATAATCCAAAAAACACATTGATATCACTAATCTTAGGATCTATGCAATCTAATAGTTAAGGCATTATCATGGAGTCCTTCTCAACCTATGATTCAAATGATAGGTCATCCTTTATTGGTCTATTACCTATAAGGTGTTTTAGGTGACCTTTGCCTATAAGATAGGTGTAAACAAAGTAAGAACATTTGAGATAATTTTTTTCATTGAGTTTGTGTGAAGCTCGAATATTTTGTAAATCCCTAATATGCTGCACCGAGTTGTATTCTTCAATGGAGTTGAAGTGACTAGTTTGAACCAAAGGAGGGTTTAATTTGTAATTTTAATGATGAAAAAACATAATTTTTACTAATGTTCTAGTTTTTGATGTATTTGGAAAATGGATTAATTTAAATTGTGCAAGAACATTTGGTGGAGCCCAAGAAGGAAGTCAAATCAAGAAGAAAAAGGTAATAATGGAACAACCATTGAAGTAAAGATTAAAATAAAAGATCAAGTTTAAGAAGATCAAGGTTAAATAGGTTTAGAGTTTTATTTTTTATTGTAAGTCTTGCTTTGATCTTTCCATTACTTCAAGGGCTCAACATTTATATAATAATTTGTATTTAATATTTTTATAAAGAATGTTTGCATGAACATTGCACTGCATATTAGAAATTATGTGTTTAGAGTTTCATAAATAAGAGGCATTTTATGAAAGGTATTAGAGAAAATCCTCTTAATATTTTAAGATGTTGTAAGGAGTTTTTTAATGCATTTGGGTCAAATCTTAATAAGAAGAATGGCTTCTTGATGAGTGGAAATTTTTTAGCAGTTTTTAAATTGCATATGCTTTCAAAAAGTATAAAAACTTTTACAAGGCAAGACATCTTTTTTTACTTTAACTGAAACGTCTTGCTGTCTAAAATTACATTATTAAAATTTTGAAACCTGGATGAGTTAACCAAGTTTTTATGAAATGAATGGTTTAGGAAAGTTTGGAAAACTTTAAAAGATTGAAAATTTTGAAATTTTTTTAAAAGTATTTAAATCATCACAAACTAAGAAATATTTGGTTTTTAATCTTAATTGAAAGGTCTTAGTCCTTAAAATCAGTTTTTGGATGTTTTAAAACTTGTGTGAATTGGTTTTAAAGTAAAAGGAATGATGTGGATATTTCTTATAATTGATTTTGAAATGGAAAGTTTCAAAATGTAGTTAAAGTTGTACATATCATGACATTCTAAGTTTTTGATTTTAATTGATGGACACCAAAACTTTGTGGGGAACTTATGAAAGATGATTAAAATTGTTTTTAGAGTAAATAAATTTTGTTTTGGGAGTTTTTAGATTCGACCAATACTGTGACTTTATTGATCAATTGAAAAATTTTTAATGTTTAGTTGACCAATGCTTAAATTTTATCGACTAATATCTTCAAAATAGGAATATTGGTTGACGAAATGAAGGGAGTGGTCAAGCAATGGCCAATCGACCATTATATCTTATCGATCAATTAGTTTAGATATTATGTTTAACTACTAATTTGACTCTATAATGACCTTTTTGGCTAGGGGAGGCTATAAATACATGTTCTAAGTGTTAGGGAACAATTTTGATACATTATTGTCGAGTTTTTATGTATTGAATAAGTTTTTGGTTTGAATAAGTAAGAGGTAGAATTGGATTTTTGAGTTTGTATTTATTACATATTTGAGCCCTTTTTGGGGTTTTGATCAAGTAAATGTTTTGGGTTGTTTATTATTAGTCTTAAATGGAACATAAGGGGAGGCAGTGAATTAGGTTCTTAAAAAATTGTACAATGATGAAATCCTAAGGTCACCCCTGGAATGGATAAAACTTAATTCATCATACATAAACTTGTAAATAATTAACTTGGATAAGAAATACAAATAGGATTTTAAAAAATGATATAAACACAATTGAAATAGAATAATTACATAAATGTCAAAGATTATAAGGAAGAATGACATCATCGATTTATTCTAGTTTGAAACAATCTACTTGCTTTTACATCTAGTCCCCAACACCACTATTAAGATTTTGTTTCATTGTCAAAAGAATAATGTTAGAAATAATTTTTTTTTCTAGGCTCAAGATAACCTTTGTAATCATTTTTCAAAGGCTTAAAAATAACTTTTGTAATGTTTTTTCAAAGGCTTAAGGATAACCTTTAACTTACAACTATTATTTCTCTCAAAATACAATAACTTTTGATAAATGCAAAAACGTGCACAAAAAGGTCATAAATATCAACTTAAAGATTTAACTCATACTTGCACATAAAATACTTCTAAATATCCAAAACATTTGAATGATTGATTTCTAAACTCTTGGGTGATGAAAAAAAGTGTAAGAGAACCTATTTACAACCTTAGGATGTCTAACTAGCTATTCGTTACCATTGGAAAACTTTCTAATGCATTAAAGTTTGTTACCGTTGAGGAAAATATGCTAAATGTGATTTACACTCTTAAACAGTGGCTCTTAAGACTTAGACGTCGTTTAACCCCCATCGTTTAGGTATGAGGAGCGTATACTAAACAACACTTTACAGTACTACCGTTGAACTCTTAAAACATATATAAACTTGTCCAAACACAATCAATCCCATCTAAATTAATTCCTAGCACATTTATACACTTAGACTTATAAACACATCCAAAACTTTCCCAAAAAAATTTTGAACTTATAAAGAGAATTATCAAAAAAATTTCACACAAGATTCTTCTTTATTATACATCCTCTATGATGTGGTCTAAACAACTTATAATTTTAATCAATTTAATCCTAAACCAACTAAAGGCAAGCACATCTTACCAACAAGTAGTATGAAAGGTAAGAAACGGAGTATCATTCTCCTTAGGAATTTGAGCGTAACATTAGGTCAATCGATGTCAAATTATCTACACAAATCAAAAGGGATTTATTAAAAGGAAACTAAAAGGAATAAACGCAAACAAAAATAAATAAGTTTCAATCTAAACATAAGCTAAAGGAAAAGAAGTAAAACAATTGATAAATTAAATAAGGCTTCAGATTCAATGGGTTAAGCAAACAAGAATACAATGTTGGATAGACTTAGGGCCAACATCACTAAAGCAAGACACAAGTAATGATCATGGAAACATCTTTTACAACTAATGGTCATGGAAACATCTTTTCTCTTCTAAACTCAATCCTTCTATTTTGGTCCAACAAAAAAACTGAAATAAAAGGCTTTAATCTCGAGACAATTAAAATTAAGTTCGTTAATGCTAGTAACCCTCACAAAAGATTCTAGGGCCTGTTCAACACCTAAATTCAATTGTGTTACCTAATTAATCTTTCAATAGTCAGTAGCCTATGGTCAGGGTCCTCTGATCATCTAAAAATCCTACTAAGATGGCCAATCAAATTAACGAATAAAATTAACTAAGATACACTTTAACTAGGTAAAATTCCTTCAACAACCATAAAACCCATTCAATCCTAACTTTAACCAATCAAATTAAGCACATATAATCATCAATAAAGTATAAAATATTAACATAAAACATATTCATTGATTAAAAACAAGAGTTCATACAAAATAGGAGAAAAGAGAAGGAAATACAACCAATAATTGATCCAAATAAGTTGAAATCTACTCCTTGAACCCACTCGCATGCTCTTGGGACTCCAATCTAGCAATAAATGTCCAGATTGAACCAAACAACACAAAAATCTATAAGAAAATCTAACTGCAAAATGAAAAATGAAGGTTTAGAATCCTAGATGATTCTCTCCTCTAACTTGTCGAATCTTCCCCCTTTCTTTATGTTTTTGTAGCCCTTTTATACTTGGTTTTTGGCTTCCTAGTGTTTCAGTATGATTCATTGTCATTTTGGTTAAGTTTTGGCTTGATTTTGAGTGAAACGTTGCATCCAATGAGTAAAATGCACCTCATTAATTGTAAAATGGCACCGTATAACCACTGCCATTTAACCTCTAGATTCGAACTACAACGACACCTTGATTAACATTAAACGACGTTGTTGAAGGATCACTGTGCACCGCCGTTTAACTCCTGGTCAGCTGTATATTTGCTCCAAAATCACTCTAAACTCCTCTAATTTGCTCTAAACACCGAATTTTCTTGAAATTAACAATAATAATTCACAAATGTTGCTTTCCATACATCAAATGGGTAAAAACAAAGCAAAATATGCAATCAAATTCCATAGAATTTACCATCAACACTATATGCATATTTTAAAATATTTGTGCAATTAAACATGAATTGAGCATTATCAAAACACCAAAATGACTAAGTGAAATTTATAATAAAAATACATATATGAAAGCTATATTTGAACTTCTAGCTTGAGTCCTCTTCATATTAGATTCATGACCTTTAATTTATCACACTTTAACTTTAATACCTTTCTTTCAAACACTCAAAAACATAAAATTATTATTTTAAATAATGACTTGTCATCATCAAACTAAGGTGAACCTCCCTTAATTAAACATTTATGCTTGAGTGGGGATTCAGAGCTTGATTTTTAGGGCTTGTTTTTGGTAGTAATATTGACTAAAAAAAGGCTTAATCTTTACACTATTCAAAGTAAGATTATTTTAAGTTCCTCTTTACCTTAGAAAGAAGATTTGTAAGGGTTGTATTTCGCTCATATAAAGAAGATTATTTTAAGAGTTCTTCTTCACTCTAAGGAAGATTTATTTCACTTTTAACAATTTTGTTGAAAGTGGATGTAGGTAATAAGGGGTATTACTAAACAACTATAAAATCCAATTTACACATTCTCTTCCTTATACTCTTTAATTTATCTAAGTTGATTGTGATTGCTATTGAATTATTAGCATTTGAATTATAATCATTTCCATATAGGTTGAGTTGTTTTTTAGGGAATTCACTTAGGAAAAATTGGTTTAGGTGGTTTAGGCCTAAAGTTTAGAAATCTTTTAAACACCTAATTCATTCCCCCTCTTTGGTGCCATTTAGGGTTAACAACTATTGATCTCAAAATTTGACATGGTGATGAATGGGATAAAGGATTAAAATTGTTTTGTCATCTTAAAAGAAAATCTTAATCATCAAAAAATGGGGAGATTGTTGAACCAAGGTTTGTTTCACTGTGTTTTGATGATGAAAACCAAATTTATTACTAATATTTGTTATGTTTAGGTGTGTTGAAAGAAAGGTACATGAACAAAGCACAATAGAATTTGCTAAAGGAGTCTTGGAACTTAATTGGAGTTTACAAAGATCATATATGATGACTTAAGTTATTTAAGAGTGAATTAGTATTAAAATGGGTTTATTTATGTAATATTTTATTGTAAGTTTTGCTTAATTTATTTTGGTTATTTAAGAGAATCATTCATGCATATTTGCATAAATGATTTAGAATATGTATATAGGTTGCATAATCAAGAGGTATTATATGTGTTTGATATGAGTGTATGTAAAAAATCCTCTTGTTTTATGATTTTTCTATGCATAAGAACGTATTTAAAAGTTGACTAGATTGTATGAAATGGAAAATTGATGAAGTAAGTGATAAGATAAAATATAGAAGTGTTAAACAAATTTTGTAACTTCGATGAATTTATTTTGTTAAGCTTGTATAATGGTGTAAAATATGTTTAGTATAGATCAATTTGTGTTGAAATATGTTTATTTGGGTTTAGAGTTGATTTTGGACTATGTTTAGGTTTATTATAGGTTGTTTAGGTGGAGAATGATTTGACTTGAGGTAGTTTAGTTAATTGAACTATCAAGATCGATCTGTCGATCCTTTAAAAAACAAAGCAAAATGTTGGACAACGACTAGTTTTGCAACAGTAAAAACATTTAATGGATTATAACATTATGTATCCATTGGGTAACTACTAGTGACCAATGTTTGTGTATAAATAGGCTATGATAATGCGTGTTTATTATCCAATAAATCTTCTAAGCATTTATATAATTGTTCTTGAGCATATTTTAAGTGATTTTTTGTAAGGTGGTATGAGTTTGTATGGCATTATGAGTATTCATTGTATTAGTGTTTATGAACCTCTTTTATATACCAAAATGAACCTAAGTGAAATATTTTCAAGTGTTATTTTATGAGCAAGTGAGGTAATTCTTTAGCGAAGAAAATAGAAAAGAGGAAAGATTATCCTTGAGCCATAAAAAGGAACTTGCATTATCTAACATTGTATTTTTTGTTGTAATAATGTAAAAATATCTACAAGTGATGCTGAGGACTAGACATAAGGGCAAGTGGAATGCTTTGAACTAGGGTAAATGGTATTTTTTCTCTTTTCCCTTACTGTTTTACTTTTACACACTTATTTATTTTATATTGCTTCTTTAATTTTGTTATTTAGCTTTCATAATTGATACAATTGACAAAATGTAAGTTGTTGAACTTAGAAGAAATTTTTAATTATCCAATACCCCCTTCTTAGGTGCCATATAGGCCTAACAATATTCAAATTTAATGGCTCTTGCTAAGCACTTATTTTAAATTTCATTACAATTAGTTTCCACTCCTTTTCCACAATTGTTGTTTATGTCTCCATTTATAATCTATTTGAATTTCCTTAAAAAATTATTCACCATCTTCATTGTAAGTTGCTATCTTACAGCTATTTGGCCAAAATTTGTGACTATCAATCTCAATACAGAAAGGGGCAAAGTTCATCCATGACATCTTAATAGTTAGATAGTCCATCATCAAAGTTAGCTACTTGACTCAAACCCTCCTCATCTTCACATGCATTCAAACTCTTTTTTTTTTTAAACAAAGGCTTTCTCTGAATATGCCAAGGACCTTTTCTCAAGCATAGATTGCATGCCATCTTCATAATCAAATTTAAATGGGAATTGATTTGAATTTGTAAGCAAAAGTGTCAATAAGCCATAGGCCATCTATGCCTTAGAAAGAATACCTTAAACCACTAGGTATGCTGGGTCTTGTCGATTGAAAAGTCCAACCAATATTTTTCTAAGCTTCTTCACACCTCTCCTTGCGAGATATTGGGGGGGGGGGGGAATGATGTTTTG
>JAOXYD010257089.1:0-16012 GCA_028565735.1 Pinacopodium congolense
TCATACAATGATATAAAGTTACATATATATTTTTTAAAATAAATTTTAATATAAAATTAAAGTTTGTTTAATTTTTTTAAATATATTTTTAATTAATTAATTGACAGTTTATAACTGCGCATAAACTGTCGATTGAACCGCCGATTTACGGTTTTTAAATTAATTTAACCGTAATCGAAATTGTTAATAACGGTTCCGGTTATAGTTTAGAACCGTTAATTACGGTTACGATTTTTGAACCATAAATATCGATTATTAAACCGACGGTTCGCCGATTAGAAATCTAACCATAGTCAGGGCTACATAAAAGGTTATACATTTTTAGTGTCAAGACAGAACTTAGTGTTTTTAATACACTATACACTATATTAAAAGTTGCCCATTAAATGAACCTAGTCGATTTTTTTAGATTCATAATTAAGAGTGAAAATTAAGCTTAAATAAAGAGGTAAATTAAATTAAATTATATCATATTAAGACATACTTGGTGGGAAGGTGTTTTTAAGTGTCCACTCTATGAATTTTTTTTAGTTTTAATTGAATCTCATTTATAAAGACCTCAAATACAATCTTATATTATTTTAAAGGAATATACTCTTGATATATGGATAAAAGGAATGTACTCCTGGTATACCAAAAGCATAAATGAAACAAAATTTTGCAAAACAACCCTAAACCATCCTTGCAAGAGCCATAACAATTCATTATGCATTTAGAAAAGTCAACGTTGTTATTTATTCTGATGTTACCATTTTTTAGGTAAGGAAAAATGTTAATGTTTTTCCTGATTTTAAATGATGTCAACAAATAACAGACAACAACAATTCCATCTGCCATATGTGACTGTTCTCAAAATCAACAAAACTCAAATTTATTTTAAGAGACTTTGATGTGATCTAACATAATGTTTCAAACTGACAAAATTTAAGATACTGCATTCTTGACCAGTGTCATAAGTTCCTCTTACAATTTCCTTTATCAGAAAGCACGATGCATTTGCCATATTTACAAGATCTTGCATTTGAATTTGTGCAGTTTTTGTATGATTAAACATGATCTGTATTGTCAGTGATAGCATAAGAGGTGCACTTATAATGTGTAGAACCTTAGTTTTGATTCCATAAGCTCGTAACAGCCTTGTTAATACATACAGTTAGAATGAAACCTACTAAAACCAACTCCATTTCTCCTTTAAATATATGATAATGCTACTAATAATGTAGTCCAAGATAGTATCAGTAGAAACCATACTCCTTCCTAGCAATACTTCGTAACATGCTCTGTTTTTCTAAACAACAGCTTATTCTTCTCCCTCAACTCATTGATGACATCAATACTTTTGTTCGTGAATTCTTCATCCATCCATACGAAATAGTTGCACCAGTGATCCCCCTGAGAAGGAAATAACAATAAGGTTATAACAACGACACTGAGAATGACATTTTGAGATTGAAAAATAATAACGGATTACCCCAAACTTTTAATAACCATAAACCGCCTTCCTGGGTTGGTAACTGTCTATAATGTCCTCAACTTTTCTTAGTAACCACAATGGCAAACCAATTGATGACAATTGTGCACAAAGCTTGTTATTATAGTTGAAGAATACGTAGTGTTCAAATGCACTAGGTGGAGTGAGGAAAATTGATTTTGTATTCCCACCTTGGTTTTATTTGCCTTTTTACGCCATCCCAATTTCGAAATTTGTGTCAAACTGTTTCTTGTAAGACAAATGAAACTCTAACTGCACAGATTGCGACAAGGGGTACAGCAATCTTCTAGATTGGAAATGACCGGTAGAATTAACAAGCCCATACCTTTGCACAATCAAATCATCCAGTCAAAGGAATTAGGTGCGTCGATCTTCATTTATGATTGTATCTTCTGGAACCACTTTCAAAAGCTGCAAAAGAATTTTCCATCCTGAACAAATTTAGAGTTTAAGAGAAAATAAAATTTCCCATTAACGTGTGTTAATCATAATGAATTGCACATATAAACATCAAGAACTATACGAGGAATCATTTTGTAACATTTGTCTAACTGACTAACTAAATCATAGTTCGTTAATTAATTAATGTACAGTAACATGCAAATTAAAGAACACATGCTCTATTTGCCCCTGTTCCACTATTCTTGCTACAGTAAATATTCGGTTGTAAGTGTACTAGGTGAACTAATGGAACGCTATTATTTTTGGAATCATTCACCTCAATTTACGCCCTCGCGTCATAAACCCACGTTTTTCCTATAAATTGCGCACAATGGCTGAACTTGTAAGTGGTTGTATCTTCTATTAGTGAAATTATTTAATGCATCGTAACCAGGAAATTCATAGCCAATATCATCATTTGGATACCATTAGGGAGTTGTGTTCATAATAACCAAGATTATAACAGTAGGTGTATAATTGTAGAGTCATTTTAAATGTTTAAATGTTGGAATTTGCAGTTGTCTGCCTATTGCTTTAAACTTCTAGTACTTTTTGAGATTCGTTGTTGAATAAACATGTGGGAGAAGGAATTTGATAGAATAGGGACTTGTGCCTAGAATAGATGATTGTAGAGAGGGTGTCTAAAATGTCAGTGCTCATTGGTTTCAACTAATAGAATGGGGACTTAGAGTTTACTGTAGCTAATACCGCAAAATAGGGGGAAAGGGAGCATATGATGCTCTCATGTATAGCTAGTGATTTTATTGTATATATTGATTAATTAATTAGTAGTTAGTTAGTTAGTTTTATGTACAATAGTTTGTATGTAACATTTCTTATATACAAACGCTAACTTTTACACTTGATAGTTAATTGGAAAGAAAATTTTTTCTTAGACATTCAATTTGTTCAACGACAGTTTCTTCACCATTTCCAAGTCATGTATCTTGCTTATTATAAGTTAGTTCCAGTCAAGACAAGCAAGCAAATGTTGGTGTCCTACATTCACATATTGCTGGAATTGAGTAAAAACCATTACAACTTATCCACTTTCACTTCATTCAACAAAATTTTAACAATCATTGCATTCTGAATCAAAAAGTAAATGATTAATGCACATATCGCAATATGGATGCATTGTTTCGTGCAACCTTAAACTTATTTAATATGACACGACAATGTCTCAACTCCACAACTATTGGGACATGTAAATGTCACATTAACTGTTAAGTCAAAAACCAAAAAAGCAAGATAAAACAACTGTCGAGCATATGGTATTCCCATAGAGATATAGATAGACAAATTCTGCATCATCAAGATTATTTTCATCGTCGTCATTGTCATCATCACTTATAACTATGACCTCAACCTTCTGATATTTTAATGGAACCTTGTCATATTTTTCCATAAAACGTTTGTTTCTGGCATTGGGCCACTTTCGACTGCCTATTTTCACAAATACGTTGGTAATGATGTTATTATCCAATCTCAAACATCATAACAGGATAAATTGACCAACAACATTGAACGAAATTATCACATTTGCTTTCATCAACTCGCTCTCCTTGGTTAGTCGATTGATTGTTTCTTATAGTAATTGTATTTCAAACTTCAGATGCCCATAATTTTAATTCACAACATGTTTCAATTCTGCAAGATTGTGATACACCAGTTATATTCAAACAGGATAACGACTACTGCAAAATAAAACATGGATATTTGAAAATTTTTTATTCTACACATCTACCTTCATCTTTGAAATCCATGATAAATGTTATAGACGAAGAGCTTTTATTAGTGGTGGACATAATGTTGTACTAGACCTTCTCCAATTTATTTCAATCTAGAATGTCTGTGATATTCTACAGAAGACACACTTACAATATATACAAAACTTTTCCCCATGCCTTCAAATAAATCGCATTGGTGGGAGATTTGGTTATTAAAAGCAAGTCAAGTTATGTCCATCATATGATTAACAAACATGTCTTTTTTGCCCCTTTTTAATAAATATGTCTTTGTCACCCTTTTTAGTCAGGAATGGTGTTTGCAAATCATGTATTCAAAGGCACCCTCTAAATTCTTAACGAAAGGCAGTAGAAATTGGGAGTGAGTATGACCTAACCCATCATTCTCGCCGTACCCATTCCTTCAATAATACTAATATAGCTAATTATATAAAAGAAAAGATTTTAGATGTACCCATGCCAACTAATGATGGATGTCAATGTTGGATATCTAAATTAGATTTGGTAATGGTTTATCTTTACATCTCATTCTTACTTCTAAAATTTTCATTTCAAGTTTCCTTCCATCAAAACACATCCATCAAGTTTCCAGATTAAAACATCTATCTCAAGAGAAAGACCATTGTTTGCTACATTCTTCAAAGACACCATGGATGATCTCCACCTATCTTTCATTTCACCATTGTCTCAACCTTCACTACACAGGTAATGATAACTGTTCTATTTTCAAAAACTTGTAGTTATATCTAGTGTGATACGTTTAATATGTCATTTATTAATATCACTCATGTAGAATCTATTGAAATTTTCCATTTCCCACCACATATCATACATAATAAGTGTGTTTTCTTGTTTCTCACATTCACCATGAAGAGGATATATATCAGTTATGTTGTTACTTAATTGTCAATTATCTTATATAGTGGTGTCCTTCATCTATACACTTCCTCAATGAAATCTGAGGTCTAATTCATAGAAACCTCATGTGATGCTCCTCATCTTAATTGTACCTTCACCAATTCAGCAAATCCCATTGCCATAACAGATAATGTGCTTCAATTTGATGATGAATGCATAATTGAAATGGGTGTAGTATTGGAATAGGGAACCCAAAATGTCTTCATGGGAATTCATCTACCAAACTTATCATAATTATGCTAAGATGAAGGGTGGTTGGTTGTTGCTATACATGGTGGCAAGAAAGACACTAATGGGAAACTCAAAAGTAGGACATTTTTATGTTATCAGAGATGCTCACATAAATCACAAACTTTGGGTGGGATGAAACCACGTCCATCTGATAGAATTGGTTGCAATGCTAGGTTGTGTTATCATGTAAATGGTAATTGCTGGACTATTGTCAAATTTGAAGATGTTCACAACCATAATTTTAATCCCATTGATGTCAGGTTCATGAGGCAACATCGCTTCATGGATGCCTAGATATGCAGGAGACTACAATTTAATGATTATTGTGGGATTACGCCTGCTATAAATATAAGCTTAGTTGTAGCTAGAGTTGCGGTTATGACAATCTATCGTGTCTACTAAAGGACTGCCTAAATCATTTGGACAAGATAAGAAGATAGAAATTAGTTAGAGGCGACACAAAATCAGTATGCAAGATGTTCATTCTTATTAAGGAAAAGGATAATTGATTTTTCTATGCATTGGACTATTATAATGAAGGAAGACTAAGAAATGTTTTTTGGGCAGATACAAAAAATCATGAAGCATATGTGGATTTTCATGATGTTGTGACATTTGACACAACATATCTTACCAAAAAATATAAAATGCCCTTTGCTCCTTTTATGGGTGTAAATCATCATGCGCAGTCAGTGCTTCTTAGTTATTTATTGTTGTCAGATGAGACAATAAAAACCTTTTGTTGGTTATTTCGTTCCTAGATGACGTGTATGAATGACATGCCACCATAAGCCATTATATTTAATGAATGCAAAAGTATCAATAATGCTATTAGAACAATATTCCCTAATGCTAAACACCAGCTTTGTCTATGGCACATACTTAGAAAATTTTTCGAAAATTTTGTTGCACTCAAAGCCTACATAAAATTCAAAGGTTGTTTTATAGAGATTGTTTACGACACAAAAACCAAAGAAGAGTTTAATGTGAAGTGGGATAAAATGTTGGACAACTATAACGTTACAAACAATGCAGGTATTATGTCTCTTTTTCAACAGTGTGAAAGATGGGCTCCTCCATATGTCCATGACAAATTCTAGGCAGGAATGTCTACGACACAGAGGAGTGAAGGGATGAATTCATTCTTTGATGAGTATGTATATGCAAGCAACACATTGGCACAATTTGTTGAGCAGCACGAGAAAGTTATTGGGGAGAAGATTGAGTGGAAAGTGTAGATGGATTACATATCTTTAGCCACTTTTATCCCATTGGTAACACAGTTCGATATTGAGAAGTTATTTCAGAAGACATACACAGACACCATATTTAGACTTATTCTAACTAAACTCACTGGTACCATGTATTGTGAAGTTATAAAGAGAATTGTGGAAGGGGATGCCAATTTCTACAAAGTAAATGAGTTGGGTGAAGAATTCGACGTAATCGACGTATTTACAATCACCATCTTTGAATCAGGGTTTGAATCTAAGTGTAATTGGAAGCTATTAGAGTTCAAGGGAATCATATGCAAGCATTTGTTCAAGATTTTAATAAAAAATGTAGTTGTTAAGATTTCTAATAATATTATCTTCTGACACTGGCACAAAGATTTTATTAGATGTCATTCAAAAATTAAGGTGGGAAACATTTGAGAGGATGATGACATCTTACTCACTAGGATGAGGAAGTTGGAATTAGCATTTTATGAAGTAGTTAATTATGCTATAGATGGGGAAATGAGATACAAATATTTGCACGACCTGTTAAAAAGAGCTTGCACAACATTAACATTTGGGATTGGAAGCCATATAGATGATTTTGAAACTATTGTTGCTTCCCCTTCCATTAATGATGTGCTCCTTGATCCACTTGTTTCAAGACGATGAGGGAGGCCTTCAAACAAGAGGTTCAAATCCTTGGTGGAGGACATCCATCTTCATAGGAGGAAGAGATCCCATGTAAATTGTTTCATTGATAGTTACATGCACTATTTTAAACTTTATTCATTATTATATGCATATTTTTATCTCTACAATCAATTTTATAATGAATACCTGCATGCTATAATTTTTTAGGTGACAACAACACATGGTGTTGTTGGACCTTCAAGCTTGTCGTAGGATGCTGGTACTTCGTCAATGGATGTTGCCACTAGAACTGGAGCAACTAATGCACCCATCATTACCACTTATAGGTTTATTTATGATCTGAATTATTAATGAAGTATCAAAATTTTTATGGTCATTTTACTTTTTAACTCAATGCATTTCAATGTTGTAAGCCATTAACCAATTTCAACACCACTAGCATATTACCATTACACCAGTAGTATAATTCATATAGCTAATCATCAATAATGTTTTCTAGTTTTTTTGGGTTCACTACAATTGTAACATAGCTTTAGATGTTCAATTTTCCACTGTTTACTGTGTTTTGTTGATAGTTTATGACATGTAGAAAAACATTTTTAGACAATCAATGTTTTATATTTTTAGTTATTCATCAACAATATTTTCTAATTTTTTTGGATTCACCACATCTGCAGCACAGCTTTTAGATCTTCGTTTTCCCACTGGTTGCTATGTTTTTTGGGTAGTATATAATATAGAAAAATAATTTTAAACAATCAATGCTGCATATTTTCTAAACCTAAAGAAATCTATGAAGTGTTTTACCAACTTATATTTTCTAGATATTCAATTGTTGAATGTTCTTTGCATATTAAAAGTGTACATATAGATTAATGTCTACATATGATACATAATGATATTTCTTTCACTCTCCTATAATTTTTTCATAACCCATTTTTTCCTCTATGAAAATTCATTCTTGTTTCTATTATATACCTTAAAACTTTAACAATAACATACTCTACACACCTTACTTAGATCTGATTCTCCCAACAAAAGATCTAGGTTCATGTCTTTTTCTGTTGCATATTGAAAATGTCACTCCAATTCAAAGTGAAAAACTAAACCAATACAAATTCATTGTTTCCTTATGCATACAACCAAGTCAAAACAAATTCAAACAGAGATGAAACAGAATAAATATCATTTAGATTTGGAACCTCACTTTATTTTAAAACATTGAAGTTCAATTATAATTTTAGAAGTACACATGAGATACACTGTTTTCAACATCATCTAAATATGAGAAACCCAAATAGCCTAATGTACACATTTTACTACTTTCCATTTCGCTACTATTTAACAATAAGACACATCATTCCGATGACATCATTCTCATTATGTAAATTACACCAAGTCAGATGTCATGACTTCTAAGAAAATCCCATACAACCTAATCAAATAAAGGAACAAGCACACCAATGTCACAATTCCTGTCTACTTTAGTCTCCTGGGACATCACCTCTCTACTTGTTATGTGCTACACCTCGACCATTGTTCAGATGGCTGGTTTTCAATTCAACCACATGCCAGTTCTCCTATCCCTCGTTGTTGCTACCATTAACTTTGTTAGAACAATTGTTGGAATTAATCTCATTCATCATTTTCCCCAAAATAAGTTACCTCTCACATGTTTATTAGGGTTGTTACTACATCCCTAATTGTTCCTACATGAGCCTTTTTGACTCATTCAACTACTTATGTTGCTTATTAGTCTCTAAAGATCTTTGACGTGAACTTGTCTTTTTCCACCACACAATTGTATCTGAAATTTTTTTTGAAATACATCATAAGCTTAAGCAGGTGTCGGGGATATGATAGATGACACCAGGAAAAGTACTACATCATTAGATTAACCTCTTAAAGCATACTGCTCAATGATGGGTTAAGAGACATAATATTACATTTTCCTTATTCCTAGCTATACATGTTTTCTGGCTTCATTATAAGCAATGTCTCATTATATTCTTTACAAATTAAAAATAAACACAGCTCCTAACAGTGATGACGTAAAAATACATTCGGACTTTAAGTGATGCTATATGAGCTTAACTGGCTTACTAGTATCCATCTTATCACTCACTTGTAACAAACACAAGCAAAGCTATATCAAGATCTAAAGGGCATTATCATAACACAAGACTAGAAATATTGGCATAATAGTAGTCCATTCATTACATTAACATTCAGGTTATATCCAAAGCCAAATTTAGAAAATAGGTAAGAACTTCAATTCAAGTTCATAATCATTAGTAAATTAGGGAGTAGATTTTAGTTGTCGTAAGGTTCAACATTCCATATATATCAATAACAGATTTTCAATTGAAACGAATGCATTAAAACTAATGTGGCCAAAGACTGCAACAATTTAAGTTTTATTTTTTTTAATCTTATCCTTTTTCCAAAGATGCACCAGACACTATAGAAAATCATCTAAACTACATGTTATTGTTGTTGGTCTAATTAAAACAATATATATATATATATATATGAAAATCTATCCTAGACTAAACAATTGAGGCCAACGTACCTCGTCTACAAGTAATCTAAAATGGACTTCATTTGGATTATGTTTCCTAAATTTGAAAACGGAGGATTAGTTTAGGACTTACCTCATTTAAACAAGTTATAACTAATGGTCATAGGTACCCCTCTTCTCTTATACTCTCAATTAACCTACTTGGTCCATAGATTACTTGGAATATAAGGCATTAAAAACTAGAGGCTTAAGATTAAGGTCTTTAATTATAGATGTCCTCACATAAGATCCTAAGGCTTGGTCTATTCTTAAGTTTAAGTATGTTGCTATATTTATTTTTGGGTAAAATAAGCTCTAATGATCATGAAACTCATTCTCCTAAGGCCATAATCTAGGTGATCAAGTTAAACTAAGGCTCAACAAGCATTCAATCCAACAAAAACACATCCACAGAACCTGTTTTTAACCCAAATTAATCCATAACTTCAGCCAAAAACAAACTATTCACATATATTAATCAAAAGAACATAATAGATGGTCAAAGTATGTATATCCGTTGATTAATTAACAAAATAGAGTCTTTACAAGCTATGAAATGAAAACGCTAAAATCTAAAACAAGATGTTCACTCCATCAAGATTATTGCAACATCGTTCTGTACTTGAAAGCTTCACATGGCTAATCTTAGAAAAATAAAACAGACTCTTTGGAGATGACGATAACCCGACTTTGAAGACGGAAGAATCTGACCATAATGATGGAATCTCGACTCTGACGATGAGAATGCTACTCTGGTATACAAATCTATATCGCTCCCTCTGCTGCTGTCACTCTCCTCTTATAAATATGTCTGTCTTCGTCCTTTATATTCCTAGGGTTATATGTAGTAAATGAAATGCAGAAGTTGAAGAACAAATTGCGAGAGTTGAAATTGGAACTCCTAGGTTTGGTCGACTAATCTTGACAATTCGGATGATCGATGCTTGCTTACAGTCTTCATGCGATCGGTCGAATCTTCTATTCGGTCAATCGAAAAATTAATTACGAATTATTTGGTCGACCAGGGTCATTTGGTCGATCGAACTGGTCATTCGGTTGACTGAACTCTGCTCGTTTAAGCACCATATATCTTAGTCTTCTTTATGCTCTCCGTCGAGCTCTAATTGAGTCAAATCTCCATAATAAGCTCCAAAATCAATATACACCTTAAATAAATAATAAAACTCTATATTAGTATAATTAAATTACCAAATGGATAAAAAAATAATGAAATATACATCATAAAATAATATAAAATATCCATTAACAACATCCCCACATTTGAATTGTTGCTTATCCTCAGTCAACTCACTTGAATCCATAAAAAAACATCTCTCCAAGTAGTTTAAAAACAACCAACACATTCTATCATTTCGTTTTCACATAAAATCAAATGTATGCAATCCTTCAAACATTGGCAACTTAAGTATCAAACTAGTACACATATCATAATCTTTTCATCAATGCACATAAACAAAATTAAAGGCAGATGTCACTGATAGAAAACAAGCATAAAATTAAATGAACTTTCTACATGGTATTCACTCATATCACTTAAGTGTATAAGGGTTGTGTTTCACTCAAAACTTCCTCTAAGAGACTACACTACCATAGGCTTGAAAATTCACCCATTTTCAACTACATAAAGTACATGTCATTATGGATCAAAAGGGCTTTTACTAAGGGTTGTAATGGGGCATAGGTTAAGGTAGGGTAAAAGGATGAAGGTTACTCACAAGCAGTCACAAAGCATTAAGTAACATGGGAAAATAAAATAGAAATTATGAGATGTTTAAACAGAATATAGGACTACAACTACTCATCACTATCTAATGCTACTGCTTAATCTTTTTCTTTCTTCACTTTTTTTTCACACAAAATATAAAGGAAGGCAATAGGGGCACGAATCAACAACAAATAAGTAAATGTACCTCTAAAATATCTCAGAATAGCTTATAAAATAAGAGTCCCTAAATTAAAGATATCAAAAGCTTACTAAATGCTTTATTCAACTTATGATAGGGTAAGGCTAGGAGGTTTTCAAGTTTCAATACAAGGTGATTAATTCATAAACAAACAAGGTCAAAGGCTCAAAGGGGGTAATAAAGGAGAAATGACTTCGTAGGTCATTTAAGCTAAAGTGTTCAAAGAAAAGAAGGCTTTAATCATATTCATACAACATGTAGCTAGTAGTATCAACAGGTTCAGAGCAATTTACGAAGGTAATCCACATAGAGAAACATCACACACAACAAAGAAAATAAATGACTATGAGATGTAGTCATACAGCTCAAAACCTCACATGTGCTTAAATGAAAGCCATTAAAATTCCATATATTGCCTCATTACTCAAGCATCAGTTATTGACTAAGTTTATGCACCTTACTACTTCAATCAATCCACATGGTTTGCTATCCTCTCAAGCTGCCTAATCCAAATTCATGCATACAACTCAATTTGCATTCCAACTACTTTGCCAGAATCATATGGTTAAAAATTCACTAAATTCAAAATTTGAAAAAAAAGGGGATCCAAGTTAGTTACCAAAAGAGTCGTAACCATTCAAGTGTGTATCTCTCAACATCATACCTAATCTCAACCCCCCTAACATTTAATATGAACATTGTCCTTAATGTTTTAAGATTCACATGTAAGCATAAAAGGTAAGGAAAAGAAAGAACTTCCCTGAAAAAAGATCATCTACGAAACTCTTAGCCATCAATCGCGCAGAATCTATAAAAAAAAACTCAAAAGAAACATAACTGAAAGCAAAGCATTAAACTTAAAGAAGTAAAACTGAAATAAATAAAAATAAAACACAAAGAATTACTATCCTACTTAGAATAAACAATGTAATCAAGAAGGAGATGATGGTGAATTATAGAGGGTAAAGCGCTCATCTGTTTATCCACAAACTTAGGCAAGTAACGCTTAGCTCGTTGTCCATTTACCTTAAAGGATTATTCATTTTCTCTCTTCACCTCAAGAACTGCAAAAGGATAAATTTGCAGCACCTTGAATAGACCATGCCACCTCGACCTAAGTTTTCCTGGAAAAAGGTGAAGATGTGAGTTATAAAGCAATACCTGATTGCCTACATGAAAGTCTCTGTAGAGGAGCTTCTTATCATGCCACTTCTTAACACGTTCTTTATACAGTTTCGAATTATTGTATGCATCCAAAAGGAATTCCTCAAGCTCATGAAGCCACATAAGTCTCTTGGCACCTACAGAACACAAATCAAAGTTAAGAAATTTAGTCTCTTAATATGCACGATTCTTCAACTCTACTGAGAGATGACAAGATTTCCCATACATTATCTTAAATGGTGAAATTCTTATGGATATATTAAAGGCAGTCCTATATGTCCAAAGTGCATCATCTAATTTTAAAGACCAATCCCGCCTAAAAGCATTGACAATTTTCTTTAAAATTTTCTTAAGCTCCCTATTTGAAACCTCAACCTGCCCACTAGTTTAGTGGTGGTATGGTATAGCAATATTTTGAGTCACCCCATACTTAGCCAAAAAAGAATCAAAAAGTTTATTACAAAAGTGCAATCCCCTATCACTAATGATAGCCTTGGGTGTGCTAAAACGGGTAAAAATGTTCTTCCTTAAAAACTTGACCACAAACCTAACTTCATTTGTGGGTAATGCCACTACTTCTACCCATTTGCTAACATAATCCACTGCAACTAAAATATATTAATTGGAGTAAAACTTAGAGAATAGTCCCATGAAGTCTATGCCCCAATCATCAAAAACCTCACATACTAATATATTAGTTAATGACATGTCACGTCTCTTACCTATATTCTCGACCCTTTGACATCTATCACAATATTTGACAAATACATATGCATCTCCGAACAATGTAGGCCAATAAAAACCACACTAGGACTTTATGAGTCGTCCTAGACGCATCATAATGTCCCTCAACCTCTCTAACATGACAATGATGTAACACAGTGGACATTTCCTCCTTAGGAAAGCAACGCCTGACAATTCCATCCACAAAAATCTTAAACAACAAAAGATCATCCCAAAGATATTGTCTTACCTCACTCAAGAATTTCTTCTTTTGGGAATAAGAAAAATCAGAGGGTAGATATTACCAGTAAAGTAGTTCACAAAAATTGCAAACCAAGGAGTAGCAGTCACAGGCAGCAGATGTTCCTCAGGAAAGATCTCCTGGATGTCTTTCTTCAATACACTCTCCATGGCGACTTCATCTAACCTTAAAAGTTGATCAGCTGCAAAGTTCTCAACTCCCTTCTTATCCCTCAATTCAATGTCAAACTCTTGCAAAAGCAACATCCAATAAATTAGTCTAGGTTTGGCATAGAGTTTTATCATTAAGTACTTTAATGCTGCATGGTCAATGTAAACTTTAGAAAATACCAAATAAGATATGAATTTTTCAAAAGTAAACACAACCACTAACATCTCTTTCTCCGTGGTAGTGTAATGGCATTGTGCACTATTTAAAGTCTTGCTTGCATAAAAAATAGGGTGGAAAAGCTTACCTTGTCTCTGGCCTAACACAACACCCACTGCATAATCACTTGCATCACATATTAACTAAAAATGAAGAGACCAGTCAGGAGATACAAGAATAAGAGCAGTGGCAAGCTTATCCTTCAACAGTTGAAAAGATGTCATACATTTCTCATCAAAAGTAAAAAGATCATCGTTTTCGAGCAATTTAGTCAAAGGTTTATCAATCTTTGAAAAATCCTTTATAAACCAACGGTAAAAATTAGGATAGCCTAAGAAAATCCTACTAGATTTAACATTAGACAGGGGTGGAAGTTTCTTCATTACATCAATTTTTGCTGGGTCTACCTCAATACCCTTGCTAGAAATCTTATAACCCAAAACTATGTACTCCTAAACCATAAAATGGAAAATTTCTCAATTAAGAACTAAGTGAGTCTCCTTATATATAATCAAGACTTTCTCTAAGTTCTTTAAACATGCATCAAAAGAAGCACCAAACACAAAGAAATCATCTATGAAAATTTCAATGCAAGGTTCAAACATATTAGAAAAAATAGCCATCATGCATCTTTGAAAAGTAGCTAGAGCATTGCATAAGCCAAAAGGCACGCGTCTATAAGCAAAAGTACCATATGTAAATGTAAAAGTAGTTTTCTCCAAATCTTCCAAGGCTACTATAATCTACAAATATCCACTATATCTATCTAAGGCATGGTAAAAATTATGTCTAACTAACTTCTCAATCATTTGATTAATGAAAGGCAAAGGAAAAGGATCCTTCCTGGTGGAGTTAATTAACTTCCTATAATCAATACACATTCTCCATCCAATTACCTTCCTAGTAGCTATCAACTCATGATTATCATTTTCAACAATGGTGGTGCCTCCTTTTTTTGACACAACCTGTACAAGACTTACCTAACTAGAGTCAGAGATAGGATAAATATTCCTGCATCAAGAAGTTTCACTACTTCATCCTTGACAATGTCCTTTATATGTAGGTTAAGTCTCTAAGGAACTGCACTAATGCTTTACTTCCATCCTCCATGAAATTCGATGCGTGCAAAAAGAAGGACATATGTCCTTTATGTCTGTAGTAGACCACCCAATAGCTTTCTTATAGTCCCTCAATACTCTCAACAACTGCTCTTCCCTGGCACCTGACAAACAAAAAGAGATGATGATAAGTAAATGCTCAGGTGGGTTAAGAAAAGCATACTTTAAATGACTTAGAAGAGGTTTTAGGTTGAGGGAAGGAGGCTTTTCAATTGAAGGTGTCGGTAAAGGTTTGGCTGGTCGTTAGAGAAGTTTATATGTTCTGTACTGTTTCTAAAATGCCTGCTCCATTTTAGCTCCAATGTCCTCCAACTCTTCTAGTAACTTTGCATATAACTCTTCAAGTACATCTTTTGCTTCCCCTTCTAATAAACCTGCACAAACAAAAGAAGAACAATCAGAATCTAGAGAAAAAAAATCAATAAAATCACACAAGTCAAAAGAATAAGAAGGATGCTTCATCATATCGAACATATCAAACATGATCTCTTCACCTTGAAATCTTAAGATGAGCTTTCCTTTTTGTACATTGATGATGGTCCGTGCAATGGCCATGAAAAGTCTTTCGAGAATAATGGGGATATCTCTATCTTCCTCCACATCAAGGACCACTGAGAAGATGAACTTCTTGACCTTTACCAAAATGTCTTCAATGATTCCCCTTAGGTGTATGACAGACCTATCTACCAACTGGAGTGAAACCATGATGGACTTGGGCTCCGTCAATCCTAACTTATTGAAACAGAAAAAGACATTAAATTGATACTCACACCTAAATCCATCAAAGTCCTATCAATAAGTAAATCATTAATAGCACAAGGAATAGTGAAACCCCCTAGATCCTTGAGCTTCGATGGCAACTTCTTCAGAAAAATGTCTTAACACTCCTCATTCAGCTTCGTGGTTGCATATTCTTCAAGCCTCCTCTTATTGGATAAAATTTCCTTAAAAAATTTAGCATATGAAGGCATTTGTGCAACAGCCTTCGTAAAAGGAATGTTGATATACAATTTTATAAAAATTTTAAGAAAGCGACTAAACTGCTTATTTAATTGTATACCTTTTAATTTTTGAGGATATGGGATCCTTCGTCTTAACAAATTTGTAATGGGATCGATGTTGCGTTGGTTAGGTGACTTTAAAATTGATGGTTGTTCAAAATGATTTTTACTTTTAAAACCAACGTACTTATA
>JAOXYD010257100.1:0-16012 GCA_028565735.1 Pinacopodium congolense
TGCAAAGCCTTTCCTAAACCTTTAACTAGATATGAAGCTATCCTATAGGCAGTATATTAATTTATCGAAATCTCTTCATAATAAATTAATAACTTGTTGTCTATAAGTCTATTAAATGACAACTCTCGTTGTACACCTAACACAGATTACCCAACTCACTCTCTCGATTTGTTGTAAGGTTTAACCATAATAAACAACACAAATATTTATAAAAATTAAATTAATAACAAAAAGGTCCAGAATAATTTAAACAACAAATACTAAAAATATTTTAGCTACACATAACAATAAAAATAAATTCCATCAAGTTCATATTCATAAATATGCAAAACAAAATAAAATAAAAGTAAAATAAATAAAATAAAAAATAAATTTGGAAATAAAAAAATAAAATATAAAACTTGGTAGAACTCTTGAAATTAGGGTGCTTGTATGTGGCTTAGAGCTGTATCTCCCAAAATCCTATTGCTTGCTGTCCTTTTTTTTTTTCTGTGCTTCTCTCGACTACATCCAATCTGCTAGTTGTCCCTACATGTTTTCCTCTCTTCTGCTCTAATTTCTTGTCCGACGCCTCCTTTTATTCTGCTCCTTCTGTTCTTTTTAAATTTGTGTTTTTTTATCTAGGTTTTTTCTATTTTGGGTCTTGGATTGCTGCTGGGATTTGTGGACTGGAGACTACTCCTGCAGGACCATGGAGAAGCTGCTGGCCTGTTGCTGAAGGAGGACTGGTCTGGGTCCAGATGGAGGTTTGCTGGAGGGAAGACAGACTGTAGGGCTGGGAGACGCGGCCCAGGCGAAGGAGGCGCGACCCAGAGGCGAGCAGGGCGGACTGGCGACTGGACGCACTGGCTGGACTGGCAATGCGAGCTCGGGAGAGGGTGATGATTCGACGAGCTGGGCGCTCGCTGGGTGCTGGGCTCGGGTCACAGGAGGACGCGGGTCGTGGGCATGGGGCTTGGGCTGCTGAGGCGCAGGCTACTAGCTGCTGGGTTTGGGCTATTGAGGCGTGGGCCGCTGCTGGTTCCTGCGTAGGCTGGATGCTGGGGGAGCTTCTGAGCTGCTGCAATTTCTCTTTCTTTTTTTTCTATTTGTTTTTTTTCCTTTTCTTTTCTTTTTTTTTCAACTTAAAATTTTTAAATTTAAAATACCTACACAAAAATAAATACACCAATAAAATTTAATTCTAACCCAACATTAATAATTAAATAAAAATAAAAACATAAAACACAAATAAAAAACACTTAAATAAACAAAACTTACTCCAAATTAATACTAAACACAAACAAAACACCAATTAAATTTATACTAAACAAAAACACACAAAATAAATATTAAAACACAATAATAACAACCTAATATGCCATAAACACATGCAAAACACTTAGAAAAACACATACAAAAACACAATTATCACTATGTCAGCAAGGAAGTCACACCTTCAACTTCCCATCATCAAAGGTCATCCATTTAACACTTCATCTCATCGAAGGATTAATAAAGGTCCTCTTGATACTAGGGACACTAAATTCCATTAATTGCATATGTTAGACATATAAAAACAAATTATGCAAATTTCTTGTTATGAACTCCAGTCTAGTTAAACTTTTTGATGCATGCATCAAATTATTGTAATCACATGTGATTGGTTAGACAAGTAATGGTTGTCTGTGCAAAGTCGAATATGTAGCCACTATTGAAATTTTATGGCTTAAACAACAACATAGGAGTCGTTCGATATCACTTTTAGTTTTTTTTTCTATTTCTTCTTGTAGAAAAAATAAACATATTTGATTGGCATTTGCAATAGAAAAACTAAAATAAAACCTGTTTAGTTAAGATTTGTGATAAAAAATTAATTTAGTGGTAACAATCAAATATAAAATAAATTCAAGTTCTTAAACCAAAACGTTCATATACACCTTAAAAATACATTATTACTTAATAAATTATGTCAATTTAAATTTTTATAAAATTTAGTTTTATAAAATAGAAAAATTTTCTTATTTCTTTGTTTCTATTTTTGTTTTTCTAATTTTGTAAATAAAAAACAAAATAGAATACAATCAAACGCATTTTCTTCCTTTATTTCTTTATTATTTAAAAAATAGAAAAACAGAAACAATAAAAAAAAACCAAACAAACTCTTAAGGATTATGGGATTGATCTTAACAAAATTCCTATTATATGTGATAATACTAGTGCGATTTGACTTACTAAAAATCTCGTCCAACATTCTAGGATAAACATATAGAAATTAGGTATCATTTCATCATAAACCATGTTTAAAAAAAGGGATATTAAACTTGAGTTTATAGATAAAATGCATTAATTAGTGGATATTTTTATTAAACCAATGTGTGAGGGTAGGTTTTGCATGATTAGAGAGAATTAAGTATAGATGGAATCTTTTATGATTCTTATTTTATGATATTTTTTCCTTTTGATTTAAAATGTTGGTGTGTTTATTTTTATTTTTTTATAATTCTGACAAGGAAGAGAGATAGATGTGATATTAATATCTTACATAGGGTGAGTAATGTTTCGTTAATGGATTAATGAATATAATGCATGAATTTATGGGGAGTAATAGATTTTGTATTTGTAAAAATTATTGATAAATTTTGGGGGAGTTAGTAAATTTTGAAAATTGACACTTATTGCTTTGTTTTATATAAATATGGAGTTTTTTTAGATAAGTTTGGATCATGATATAGTATTTAAAATAAAGGGATATGTTGTTTTTTGTATTATATAAAGGGATGCAATTTTTTATTAATGTTTAAGTGATATAAAGTGAATTTGAGTAAAATTGAATTATTTTGTAATTGTTTGTGGTTTTATAGTTTATAATATCATATGGTTTTGTCATCATTAAAAAGGGGAAATTGTTGGACCAAGAGAGCATCCACTTTGATTTAATGATAACAAAACAATCTTTGTACTAATATTTTATTATAAAAGGTTTTGAAATGATAGGTTTGTTGATGAAGTTTAGAGAGATATGTTATGGAGTCTTAGAGCTAAATTAGAGTGATCAAGTGAAAGGACTTAAAGTTGGAAGACCAAGTCAGGTTTTATATATGTTTAAAATTGTAATTTTTAAAATAAGTTTTACTTGCTTTCATTTTAGTGTTCAAAGGGGTCATTCATGCATATTTGCATCCATGTATTAGATCATGCATATAGGTTGAATAATCAAGAAGAAAAGGTGTGGTGAAATATTTTGAAATAATCCTCTTGATGAGTTAAAAAAATTTATAAATTTTAAGAAAGTTTTCGAATGTGTGTGAGTTAATAAATGTTTTAAAGTGTTGGGAAATGTTTTAGAATGATTTAGAAGTATGTAATTGTGTTTAACTTGTTCCAAATCAATTTGAAAAGGGACTAGCTGACAGAGATTAAATAGTCACTAGTCAATCAATATGTTTCATACGGTTGACCAATGTACATATGGCAGCATGTTCGATTAATTGATATATACATATATCAAACTTTAACAATTGGATATGCAATGGTAAATTGAAATAAATGCTTCTGAACGATGGATATTTTTCATAAACAGCTAGTAGGTTAAGAAACCACTATAGATAGTTTTCTTGTATGAGGTTTTATACATCTAAGTGCTAAGAAAAAAAACATACAAGTGAATTAAAGTAAAAAGTATGTGTTTTGTGAGTTTTGGCTAAGTTTTAAAAAAGTTTTATGCAAGTTATTTAAACTCTTTTATATATTCATTTCTAAGTGCTTAGAAAGCCCTTTCAAACACTTTGTGAGCCTAGTGAAACATTTCTTTAAGGTTATTTTGAGAGGTTGGAAGGTTGTGAATTATGGCCATTAAGGAGGAGGATGTTCCATCTTCAAAAAATTCTCAAAGTAAAGGCATTGAGGTAACTTCTAACTCTTCTAATGATGATGCTGGTAGTGATGATCAATTATACTATGATGAACTTGTTAAATGCCCTAAATTGTGAACTTGAGAAGGAAGAAATTTTCTTACAATAGTAGGTAAATTTTAAATAAATTAGATGATTGTATGCATGAGAATGAACGTTTAAAGAATGAAGTGGATGCATGTAGATTAGAAAGTGAGAAATTTCAAAATGAGATGGATGACATATCAGAAGATGGGAATTGATGCACATTAGAAATTGATAGGTTGAAAAAAGAGATGAATACCACATTAGATTCTAAGAGTGTGGTTGTAGACATGCATGACGATGAGCATAAATTATTGAATTACAATGAGTCTTTAAAAAAGAAGTGGATGCCATAAAGGAATCTTTGTCAAAATTCATAAAGGGAAAGGATAAACTAGATTGCATGCTAAAATCACAAAAGTATTCATATGATAGGCATGGTTTAGGTTTGCTCATGAAAATGTTTCTCAAGATGCAAAAACAACTTTCATAAAGAGCAAGAACTTAGACAATGAAATTTTTTGTAAGCCCTGCAATGTTGCATCTTCATCAAAATCACATCCTAGGAAGAACAATCATGCGTTCATGAATGCATCAAGTGAGGCACTATAGTTTTTTACATTCCCATACTCGTTGGAACATGCTCAAAAGTCTATATTCTGTTTCAATCATTTCATAGGTCCTATTTTCATCAAGAAAGAACATTTAGTGATAGAAGTCCTAGAAATGGGTATAATTCATTTAGGCTACATTATAAATAAAATGTAATGGTAAGTGTGCAAACTCCATAAATGCATAAGTTTAATACTAAGAGCATTTCACATTCTCATTTTAGGAGTAACTTTCATTAAAAGAAGAATATGCATAATATTAGTCCATACAGGAGGAAATTTCAACCAACTTAGACATAAGCATAAAAAATGCATTCTCATACATTTGGAAATATGTCTCATACTCATTCTAGGCCAAGAAACATTTTTCATTCATATTCTAGGTATAATATTCATCAAGGAATTACATGTATAGATGTAAGACCTAGAAATGCATTTAAACATTATGTTGGTCATAATGGTATGATTTATTCTCATGTCTCTCACATGCATAAGCATAATACTAGGAGAGTTTATTTTGATAGGAGAAATGTATTTAGGCATAAAGATTATAAGATTCATGACCATAAGCATAATGTTCTATATGTTTGTAATTATTATGATAAGATTTTTCATATAGAAAAATTTTGTCTTATTAAACATATGATGTTTAAAAAACCTTCACAAATGTAGGTTTAGAAAGTTTTTAAGGCTAATCCCCAAGGATCCAAGTTAATGTAAGTACCTAGAATTGATTAGGTCTTTTTCTTGTAGGTCAACTTTAAGTGGCACAAAATTAGTGTCAAACTAAGAAGCAAAAGGAAGTGGTATCTCCAAACATTGAAGTGAAATTGAAAAGATCACTAAAAACCTTCACATGAGCCTAACAAGGAAAAATTGTTAAACCAAGTGAGCAGTAAAGGATTTGATATCAAGAGTTGATGTAAAAGGAGGCATTCGTATGTCCTTATATGATAATACATAGTTTGACATGATTTTTGGACATTTATGCTCGATTTGAGAATGTGGATCTTAACATGTATGTTTTGGATAGAAAAATAGATTTCATATGTTTAAAGGGAGCTCATGTTGTGTTTTTGTTTTTTTATTAACGAAATTTTTTTGTATTAATGCAATGCATTAAATAAAGCATTAAAATTGTTACATGTTTTTGGAAAATTATTTTTGCATAAGTTTAACAAAACTGTTATTTTAAATTGGTTTTTTTAATTGGTTTTTAAAACATATTGATAATGTTTTTCAATTGGCATGAGGGTCCTTGTATGACTTTTGCATTTGGTATCATGTTTTAATAATTATAAAGTCTTTGAAATTGGCATATGTCCTAGAAATTTTTATTTATGAGTAATTTACTCCTTTTTAAAATAAATGTTCTAAAATGGATAAATTTTGAGGGATTACATCATTTGGTATATTTCAATTGTTTTAGCTTGATGTTATTTATTTCATGTAGGAAAATTAATTTTTTGAATCATATTCATGCTTATGTTTTGCTTTTGATGTATGTTATAACATGCTTTGTATTTCTAAGCATAATACGTGAGTTTTGTGATTTTTTTAGAAAATTATGTGTTTTTAATGCATAATATATGTTTTTAATGCTAAATATGCATGATATGTAATTTTTATGCAATATATGCATAAACATATGCTTTTGATGTGAAATATGTATAATATGTTATCTTAATACAAAAGTTGCATAAACATGTGTTTTTTATATGAAAAGTTCCATAATAATGTTTTGAAACATAATGTGTACAATGTACGTGAACATGCATTCTTGAAGCATATTGATACATTATATGTATTTTGGGATGCATTTTTCCATTTTTAATGCTATATTATCGGCATCATTACCAACATTTAGGGAAAGTATTATGTACAGTTGGTGTTTTTAAAGATGCATCAATTAACAGGGAGTGAGTTTTTAGAATTTAGTTATAATTGGTATTCTTTTCTATGATGTGAAAAGAGGGGGAGAGGGTGGAGTGATATTAGGGAGTAATATGATTTTGAAGTACATAAGGTAAGATGCATATCATTTCATAATGCATGATGCATTTACATGAAATGTGTTGCATATGTGTCTTATATGCTTTTAATATCACATGTTTTATCATCATTAAAAATGGCGAAATTGTTAAACTAACAGAGGCTTCAATCATGTGTTTTTTACGATGACAAAATATTCTTATTACTAATGGTTTAGTTTTGATGTGCTAGAAAGCTAAGTCAATAAAAACTGTGTAAGAAATAGAACCTAAGGTAAAAGAGCATCCATGAAGAAAATGGATGTAGAACAACCATTGAAGAATTAAAATAAAGACCAAGATAAGAAGATCAAGGTTTAATAAACTTAGGATTACATCTTTTTTGTGAGTCGTCATAATCTTAATCAATGCCTAAAAAAGGATTAACTTTTATATGTCATATTTCTATGAATATTTACATATAAGCTTTTCATAAATGTTTTATTAGTTAGTTAAAGTTAAATATGGCATTAACACGTTAGGAATTATTTTAGAATGATACATTTGTATGAAACTACATAATCAAGAGATAATGTGATTAATTGTGTTAACATATGCCTCTTGATGAGTTTAAATATTTGTCATGTGTGATTGAATGTGTTTAGTCATTTTATTATATCAATTTTGGTTTTGAAATACTTATGAATTGGTTTAAAGTTTATTTTAAATAGAAGTTTTAAAGCTTTGTTAACTTTTTCATAAACGAAGACATTGTGTGTTTCTATTCTTAATTTATACGTCTTGGTATAAAACATCACTCATGGAATGATTTAAAACTTTGTTGAAGTTATATTTGAAAAAAGTTTGAAATTGTTTTATATCTTTTTTTACGCATTTTTAGAAGCAAAACGGTGGGTATCAATGATTATTGGGATGTGTCATTGATGTTTTGCAAAACTTTTGTTGTAGTTTGTGATAAATCAATGGCAGTTAAGCTAAAAAAATAACAACATTGATGATAAATCGAGAAACCATCGTTTATATCTAACATCTAGTTTTTTAGAAAAGTAACTCTCAAGTTTCAACAATCTTCTAACTCCCCAATGACTAGTTCTTATTTCTAATGTCAATTTTAGCTTCCTAACACCATATATAAGGGTTCTAGAGCTTCCATAACAATCTTTATGCCACTTTAGACAATATTTGATCATTAAAAGTGATTATACTTAAGTGTTTGAGTGTTATTGAGTTGTATTACATAAATCCTCTTACTTCAAGTTTTATTTTCTTTTTTTTTTGTTTTAATCAACTATTATAGAGTTTTTAAAACTTCTAAATAGTTGTTTAATTATATTTAGGAGTTTATAAGGCTAGAACACATTTGTTTTTAGGTTGAAATTAAAATATAGTCATTTTGACAGTTCTTAATTTGTTCTTGGTTTAATCCTTTGAATTCATGCTCTAGTTTTGTTTATTATTTAAATCAATTGTTTATTAATATATTAAGGTTCCAATAGGTTTGTTATGTTGAGTTTCTACATTTTAGTCAATCAATATCATTTATATAGAAGTTGGGCCTTAAATGCTATAGTTTATGATAGCTTGCATGTTCTTGTGTTCAATATGATTATTTACTACCTTAATTTCCTTTTTGTTACATCAATCAATTAGTTACTGGTATATTGAAGTTCTTAAAGGCTTTTAATAAATTTTATTCATCTCTAAAGGATTCATAATTGTTGTTACTGAGAGAGCTTTATTGATACACCATTAAAGGTGTGATTGGTTACTTATTTGGGGGTCTTTGCTTTGTTTAATTGGTTGTTGAGATATGGGCTTCCCTTTGTAATTAAAAGTAGTGTTGATATATTTCTCTTGACCTATGATAAATAAGATTTGAAATGCTAATGATTATTTAATGTCATTTGCATTGGTTTAGCTGTATACTACCATTAGGGAATGCATTGATTTTTAATATTGCATAAGTTTCATTATGAGCCCCTTTCAACATTATTTTTTATCAAACTATTTTCGAATTTTGTAAACTTGAATTTAGGGTTAGGAAGCTTGAGTTTCGGGGCCAATTTGTAACAATATTTTTGTTAAATTTGATTTGACTTAAAGGGTTAATCTTTAACTGTTATAATTCACCCATTTGGAAAGCAAGATTTCTTAGCTTACTCCTCAACCTTAAGTAAGACTGTATTGCATACTCTTCACCTTTCTTTATGAGAAGTAAGATTGTAAAAGTTCCTCTTCACATCCTTTGTGGAAAGAAATAGTTGTAAAGGTTACTCTTCACCCTAAGGAAAATTATTATAGTTGACACTTCCAACAAGTAGTTGAAGAGTTGATTAAACAATTCTTAAGGATTACTAAATCATTATAAATTCATATGATATTATTTATGTTGTAATGTAATGTAGTTTTGATAAATCTAATCTTAAACTAACCAAAGACAAGCACACCTTGTCAACAAGTAATATAATATGGTAAAAAACCGAGTATCATCTCCCTAGGAATCTTAGCGTAATACTAAGTTAATTAATGTTAATTATCTAGATGGATCCAATTTGATATGTTAATAAAAATAAAAAGGAAGTAACTAAAATAAAAAAAGAAATAACATTAAATCTAACTATAAGCTAATAAATTAAAAATCTAACAAATCACAAATGAGCTAGGGCTCGAATTTCTATGGGTAAAACCAATAAAAAACAATTCGTTAGACATATTTAAGGCATTCATCACTAAAACAAAATTTAACCATTGGTCATGGAAATACATTTTCACTTTTAAACTCAATTCATCTATTTGATCTAAAAATAAATTGGAATAAAACACATTAATCACAAGATGCTTAGAACTAAGTTTATTAGATTTAAAAACCCTCACAAAAGACTTTAGAGTCGATCAATATCTAAATTCAATTGTGTCACCTAATTAATCTTCCAATAATTAAAAGCCCATGGTCATTGGTTCTTTAATCATCTAAAAATCTAACTAAGATGGCCAATCAAAGAAAGATCAGATTAAGCACTTTAAGAAGGTAAAAATCTTCCAAACATACAAAACCTATCGAATCAAAGCCTTAGCTAATCAAATTAAGTACACATATTCAATAATGAAATCATAACTATAACATAAAAGTATAAATCCATTAATAAAAAATAAGGGTCAATACAAAGTAAAATCAAAAGAGAAAGAAATACAATCCAAAATGGTCTATTTCGATGAAACCACTCCCTAATCCACCTTGAAGGCTCTTGAAGGCTCTAATCTACTTGCCCAATACAAAGAAAGAACCAAAGAAAATAAAACCTAAACTAAACCCTAACTAAGAATTAAAAATGTCACTTTCTAAACTATCATGTGGTTCTCTTCTTCCAAATCTTCAAATCTTCTCTTTTCAATGGTTTTAAGCTTTTTATATATGTCTTCGATGACTACTGGTAGTAATGAATTTTGTTATATTTTGTATGTTGTTTCATTTAAATTCATTACTATTTTTGTGTTAAATTTCTCATTTTGTGATCCTATTGATTTTACATGTAGGTTTAATGATGGAGTACAAAATTTGGATTAAGGCATGAAGATCTTAAAGAAATTAGAGTTGTCTTTATACACACAAACTACAACACATTTTGAGCTTTCTTCCATCTAAAAACACAGCCAACAAGGAGCTAGAAGGGCTGTTCAAAACGCACAACATTGGAGCACCATATAAGGGGCCTTCCTTCCTTGAAAATGATAGCCATTTGGAGCATAAGGAAGCTATCCAATATAGCACCATGTAAGGAGCTTGGCTTAGAAAGAAACGACAAAACATTGGGAGCTTCTCAACCATCAAAATGCAATAGCACTTAGAGCCTTATTTTGCATCAATATAGCACCATTTCATGGAGCCTTTCATTGGATTTTCACAATAAAAATTCATTAGAGAGGAGCTTTTCCTTGCATCCATACCGTAGCATCTTTCCTGAGCTTCCTTCTTGCATAAAACGAAAATACTTAGAAGCTTTAGCCTGGAATCAAAATGGCATTGCAAGTGGCATTTATACAGCAACTTGTCAACCATCAAAATGTAGTTGTAGTCCCGTTTAAGAAGGTATGAAATGCAGCAGCTTAGACAACCTTTCTTTATATGAAACAATAACAGCTTGGACTACCTTTCTTTTCATGAAACAACATCTTAGGAGCATAAAGCAACTTGGACAACTGGTCTTGCGTAGGAGACTTGGGATGTGGCCCTAGGGAAGAATAAAAACATAACAAAGAGCAATATATATAGGGGACTGTCCACTTGGAGAAGAGAAGTTGGCAATGGAGAGGGAAGTGAAGAGCTGTAGAAACATGGAGTTTAGAGATGCAGCAATGCCCCTTTTGATGTAGCTTGGGAATGCAAAAACGTGAAGCAAACCATCCTTATAGCCTTAGCCACCATTTATGATTTATTTTCAATAAATCTACTGTTCGTCCACCACCTTTTGGGTTGATGTTTCCTAGCTTTTTTTGTCTTTTTCCTTTCTTTATTTCCATAGTTGTCTGAATTCTTGGTTAGTTTAATTTCTTACTTTTTTTCATCTTCCCTTTTTTTTTTTCTATCTCAACTGAATGGTTAGTCTTGTTTCATTGTCTTTTATGTTGTTTTATGTATTAACCTTTGAGATATTATGTTATTATGTTATGATTATCAAGTGTTAAGATTTATTTCTTAAGTTTTCATTTATGATTTATGTATTTGGTTAATTTATGTTTGATAATTAGTGTTTATGCCTATTCTTATGATTTTGATTACTTAATGTTAATGTTTTCTCAATATTTAGGTGTCAAATTTTTTATTTAAGTTTTAACTTTAGTTTAGTTAAATTAAGTTTTAGTTAATTGATTATTAGCTTAAGTAATTGGTGTTTGTGTTTGTTTAAGCATTAAGTTGTGGTTTACATTTTGTCTTGTTTAAATTTCTAGCTTTTATTTTAGTTAATTAATTGTGGTTTATATTTATTTAATTTTTTTAATTAATTATGTGTGACTAGTTTCTTAAATGGTTTATAGGTATAAGAAGGATAAAAAATAAAAAATTGTGGGAATGGAGTTTATTTTAAATTGATTTAGTGTTTCTAAGCTTAGGTTAGTTTGGAACTTTGGATAAATGACATGAATTAGGTATTATCTTTTGGATTGATCATCCTTTAGGTAATTTCCTAATTTAAACGCTAGGATTAAGCATGTGATATGTAATTTTCCTTGTCGATTTCCAAAGAGTACCAATAGATTAGTTATTTTTCTTAAGATACTTAATCAACTAGTCTAGGGTTCCATACCTTTAGTTACACTTTCTAAGCTTGTGATTTAGTAGCCTAAGTTAGTCATTCCTTAGTACCTAATGCATCTTCATGATTAAATCTAGAGAGCTTGTTCCATGTTATAGTAAAGATAGGGGCATTTCTAGAATTTTTTAGATTTACCAACATTAGAGGAACTAAGGAATTGAGAGCTTTTTCAAACCTATAGGCTAACAATTTAGCTAGAACACCGTTTATCTAAATTCAAGGATCAATGATTGTCCTAGAATCTCAAAAATTCCTTTAACCTGTTTCTTTGTCATTGTTGCTACTTTTTTTTTTTGTTTATCTTTGTTCTTTCTGTTGCTTTTATTGCTTTTTAGTATGTTAGTTCTCTTTGAATCTAGGGGTTTTTATTCTTGTTTTTCTTTACAACATTAGAAATAGTAATGTACCCTAGTTCTCTATGGTATAGACCCTAACTTCCCTTAAATACATAATTAGATTAGTTAGGGAAATATATTATTTGGGAGTTCGCAATGACTCATCAAATACTAAGGTTTTGGGGATGAATGGGGGTGATTTGTTCAACTTTTCCTCAAACAAAGGAAAAACATTGCATAACAGTGATTTTTAATTATGGTTATGGGTCTAATAAATAGTGTCATTGAAGGGCTTAAAGAACTACAATAAATGGTCCACTTCGAGCTTCAATGGTGGTTGACCTAGGCATTAGTGGCACTGTTAAAGGAGTTGACAAACTGTCTCCTTTAGAAAAAAATCAAAAATAGTTGGAAGATAATTGAAATACTAAAATACAAATCAATGCAACCAATATAATCAATATCTTATAACTCCATCAAAACTAAAACATGACTTATACACACAAAATTATATAGATAATGAAAGTAACCCCACATGCAAAATATCAAGCTCCCAATTAATTCTATATAAATCATCATGCAAACTTGTTTAAAGATAACGTAACTTTTTCATTTTCTTCTTCTTTCATTTTTTTATTATAAAATTAAAGACTTGATTGAGAAGCCACTTAGTCTTTTTAAGTGAAATTGAAGACTTTGTCGTGAAAACTCATTACTAAACTAAGTCATCTTATATTAATTGGCTACTAGCACTACTCTTTAACTTCGATCGTTGTATTAGTACAAAGCCAGCTGAGTAAATTTATTTACGGTCTACCATACTCCATTTGTTTTTCTTTCACTTTAAATAAACAATATCATTTACAATAGATACTTTACTCCAAAATTTCATACAAATCTATATAAAATTTCATTAGAGACTTAAAATTCCATGTAAGCGTCAACAACACATGCAATGAGTCACAATAAAAATAAAAGTTAGTAGTCATTCAGGGATCATTTAACATTAACTAGATCAACTACATCAATCTCATTAAAGTAAATCAATTAAAAATTAACAAACTTCTAATGTTATTCTATCAATCGCATTAAAGTAAATCAATTAAAAATTAACAAACTTTTAACGTTATTCTAAACAAACATCCAAAACAATCACTTTCAAGGTCACAACAATTCAAGTGGAAATAAATATCTATTTCCTTTCCCTTTGATACCCCCACAATTGAATTGAACATTATCCCTGATGTTTAAATATCATAAATAACAACAAAGGAAAGATAATGGGAAAAAGAAACTATAAACCCTATGACACCCAAGAGGGGGGTGAATTGGGTGTTTAAAAAAATCTTTACTAATTCAAACTAGCAACCTAAACTAATTCTAATCTAAATGCAATCACTAAACCAAAGTTTAACCTAAGATGATATGGAAATGCAAATGCCAAAATGAATGTAATAAATTAAAATTCAAGCCACAAAACCAACAATGAGTAAAGGAGTTAATGAAAAAGAGAGATACAAGGAAATTATAGAAGCTCACCAACCCTAAAGATAGGCTACGTCTTCTTTCCAACTACCTGTTGGATGATTTTCACTAATCAAGCAATACAAGTACAATCTTCTTATAAGGTGAAGTGTAACCTTTACAATCTTACTTTTAAAAGGTGAAGAGTAATCCTATACAAGACTCAATATTCTTATTGAAGGTGAAGAGTAACTTAACAACTCCTTTCTAAGGCAAAGAGAAGCTTTTACAACTCACAATTAACCAAATGATTCAATACCCCAAATTCAAGTAATCGAATACATCTTAAAATATGTTTCACTCAATGCACAATTAAACTAAGGGCTTTTGAGTTCAATAACTGATATAAATGAATGATGGAAATATTGAAAGCTTAAACAAACTTAGAATAACATGAATTATGCATCAAAACATGCATATATGTATGCAGTATTATCAAAATAAGTCAAGCATAAAATCTGGATAGTTTAAGCACTCTATGAATATTCAGCTCAAAACATAAATATAAATGCTTAAAAGTCAAACTAAAAATTTCATAGCACTCCTAACACCTTATGTGAACTAAACACAATAAATTTATGCACCCAGTAACTGAGTCAAATGATTCAATTCATGGTTAAATGAAGAACATCAAAAACTGGCCAGTTTTGATATAGAAGTAAACTAATCCAGACAAATGATGACATAATAATCAAAAATTCTAGACTATAATTATTCTAACTCCTAAGAACTTAAAAAATTAGAGAAAAATAATAACGCACATTAAGAAATAGATTAAGTAGAATTAAATCATAATCAAACTTAAACCATTGAATACAAAAGCTATATTTAAGATTTTGAATGTTCAAGTTCAAAGATAACATAAATAAGCCTCTAAAGCTTGAAACCCAAGTTAAACACAATATAGAGGGCCTAAATAAATACCCAACATGAATTACACGATTTTAGAAACAACTTTTGTTAGCTAAAATCAACATTAAAGTAAGAATAATCTCACTAGGGACAATTTTGATATATGTATGTGTTCTAGCTTTAATCTGATGATATAGCTCTTATAAAATGTAAAAGATGGATCAAACAAACACTTAAACACTCAAACAAGTTCAACACTCAAGAAATTTGAAACCAACAATTTAGCACACCCAAAAACTTAATAAAACAATAAATGAATGGATTGCAAGGGATAGCCGTAAAAGTTTGACAACATGAGCTTTTTGAGAGATTTTGGCTTTTTTATATGTTTTCAAGGCATTTAGAGAGAGTTAAAATGTTAAGATAAGGTATTTATAGTTTCTAGAGACTTAAGGATGGTTATAAGTGTAAAATACCTATTAGAGAGAGGAAAAGAAATAAAGGGCCGAAGGTAAAAACTAGTCGTTGGACCTATATGGTGAGTTCTAGAAAGAATATGATACCCTTTAGCCCTTCATATTAGTCTCTAGAAATAGACCCAATATAGGGGGTTTGGATAGCCCACCTTATTGTCTCTCAGCCTACCATATTCCCTATAGAAAACAAAACAAAAAACGAGTTGCAAACAAGCTCTAATTCTATCCTAACATTAATCTAACATGAATTAAACTTCAAACAAACTTTAAATTGTATCTTAAGACTATATGAATGATCAAGACACATCAAACAATTAAAAAAAATGAATTTCCTTTTAATTGAGAAATTATACAACTTTGACATTACAAATGAAATGCATGATTAAAATTGGGCCCTTAAATCAATTGAAAATAAAGTAAAATTTAAAACATATTTGAAACAACCTATCTAAGGTCTTGATGCTTCCAAATTCTTTGTTTTTCCATTATCATCAAATTTGACCTTCAAACTCCAAGCATTCCATATTTAAACCACTTTAAAATATACCTATCTTTGAATTGTACATCATAAACTTAAATCATTAGTAATTAAACATGTTATGTAATCATCAAAACCAAGATTGGAACCTCCTTTAGTTCAACAATCTCCCCTTTTTCTATGATGACAAAGCATGTGATATTATGGAAATAACAAACCACCTTCCAAAACAATAACACCATAGTATAAAATAACCAAAAATCTCATATCTTCAAAAAGGGCCAATTTTAACCAAGGCTCCCCCTTAGTTCATGAAACCAAAGCTCTCCCTTAGATCATGTATTTAGGAAATTTAAGCTCCTCCTAAATGTATGCATTAACATATAACATATGTAAGAGCAATTTGTCATGAAAGGGAGACACATAGGCATATACCCCTTAATGATGAACTCCACTTTAACGATAGGCAAAAATATAACACATATTTCTCCCTCTTTCTAACAACATCAAACAATA
>JAOXYD010257110.1:0-16010 GCA_028565735.1 Pinacopodium congolense
GTAAGTTATATGTTTGTTAACTAAATTTAGAAATTATTATACAATACTTCATAATAAAATATTAATGTTTTAATCACTTGTTATTTTTGTAAAAAAATAATTTTAACTTAAATTAAATGAATTTTAGATGGTTAGTCATTGAATTAAAAATTTTTTTAAAGATTGCTCATTGAATTAATTTTTTTAAAAGATTGCTCATGGAATTGAAAATTTTTAAAGTTAAAGAGTATACATTTGAGCGCTGATGGGATACTTTTACCACATAGATACTGATATGATAAAATTCGTTTTTCATGTCATTATGAATTTAATGAAGTTAACTTTTTTACTTTAATTAAAAAAATTTTAAAAGTTTATCATTCAATTAAAAAATTTTAAAAATTTATCATTCAACAAAAAAAAATTCTAAAAGGTTAATTACCTATGTGATTATTAACCCTTATAAATGATATAATTTAGTCTGTAAATTCTAACTCTATTAAGATTTTATTAAATTGTAGTTAAATTTATATAACTGATAAAGGTAGTATTTGAATTATTAGGGTTTTTTCTTTTCTTCTTTTAAAATAATTTTCTACATTTTTTTAAAGAAAGGAGTTTTGACCAAATTGACATAATAATGTACAAATTAATCAATAATTTAATGAAATCTTAATGCAATTAAAGTTTATAAAGTAAATTATATCATCCCACAAATATTAAGAAGTAAATTAAAATTTTATAAAATTATAAAAATAATTAAACGTTTAAAAGAAAGATTAAAGAAGAAATTAGACCTTTTAATTATTATAAAAATTAAAAGAAGAAACATAACTCCCGATTTTATGCAGACGCTACAGGTTTGGTATCAAGCTCCACGTGCTTAGATACTAAAACTATAATCAAATTCCGTTAGGCAGAGTATTAGCAATTTGCTTAGCTCCTTAACCTCCTTTCAAGCACCTGCGGTTACATATCCCCAATCTCACGCTTCTCTTCTCCAAATCTCACTAAATAAGAGAAACCCCTAGGCTCCACTGGAGTTTAACTCCTCCGCACTCCACCACCGTAGCTATTAATCTCTCCTCCGTCAATGGCTCAACCAGCAACCCATTTCACCCCACCACTGAAAGATTGAGCTTGATATTGTGATTTCCATCGCGGGAAACTTGGACTTCTTAGTTTCATTTTGGTTTTTAGTTTTCATTTTCTATTGTTTTAAATATAAAAATTGATAAAGAAACCGCACTAATACAGCACAGAAATTAAAAAAGAAAACATAATATCCAATACAAAAATACAACAATCACAACAAAAAATTAAAACTCATAACCCAACTAGAATTGCATCGCTTTCGAGGACTCTATGATAAACACGTGCAATTCATCTACATAATCCTATCAGCCTAGATTTATTTTTCTCTTTAATTTATGCTTATCAGATATTTCATCTTATACCTCATTTGTTACTATTGAATATTTGTCATTTATTTGTGTAAATACCAAGGTTATAAATACTGTCGGTACGTAACAGTTAATAGGTTTTTCGATACGAATCGGACCCTGTATCGTACCAAATAATATGTCGATTTGTATTGAAAATACCAATTTATATAAAATGTTATTGTGTCGAAACTAAAATATTTGGGAATCGATATGTAAATAATAAAAATATTGGTCGACCTATAAACGAAATATAAGTGTATCAGTTGACCGATAGTTTGGTATCGATCGACTGATAAAGAAAATATAATTAGTTCGGTTAACTGATTTTTGTATCGATCGATCAAATGCTTTTCCAATATCCATGTACAGTAACTAAGGGATATGGACATTGGTTATGCATTAATATTTGATTGTTTTGAATTGCATGTATTAATTTTTTATCATTTTATGCTTTTTATTTTGAAATAATATATACATATATTAATATATATTTATTTAATAAATACATGTATTAATATATGAAATTATTGATTTATTCAATAAAATATTTTTTAATTTTATATCTATTTTTATATCTATTAATATTTATTATTTTTATAAATATTAATATTTAAGTAATTAAAAATATTTTTATATAATTAAAAGATTATCTAACTAATAAAGTTAAAATTAATATAAAATAATAAATAATATATAAATATCATATATTCTTAATCTTATAGTTATATTACAATATTATATTATTATTCCTAGAAATATATTATTATTACTAGAATGTTTTTATTAATTAATAAAAATAATCAATATAAATTATATTACAATATATTATTTTAAGATAGGGATTTATTTAAAAAAATATGTAAAAATTAATATTAATATGTATGCAAATTATATTCTATTTATTGTATTAATTGATTATTTAAAAGTTGAACTTGCAATATGTTGAAATTATGTTTATAAGATACATAATATATACAGAGATTATTTTGCAGATTTTATAAAATTCGGAGATTATTTTATAAAATTAAAAATTTTTTGGTATTAGTAACGATACAGGCTGATACTGACGTAGTACTATTTTGAGATAAAAATTAGTACCGACACGATACCGGTATTCAAAATATTGGTAAATAAAATGTAAATTATTCATTGAATACATTAAAAAAACAATACAAATTGATATTAATTTCTTCACATCTTTATTGTATCAGAACCTACACACACTAACCATCCTTCCTAGTCATGCCTGCCTAATTCAAACATACACACTCTGCAAATCAATCCCAATATACACCTTCACTCAATACTTTGCTTAAAACCCACCTACTTATAGAACCAGCAAAAGCATAAACCACACAAAATGCAGTTTTTACATTATTCCTTTCCCAGAACCAGCAGAACACACGATTATTCACAATGACAAACCGTAATTTGTTGTTATGTTATTTTATACTTCATGCGGTCCATGTGACTTATTGATCTAAAATACTTCATGTGGTCCATGTGACTTACTGATTTAATTTTAGTGAAGTGACCTATTGTGATGGTTGGTAAGCTTTGAGGCAAATTAGAATTAGTGGGCTATCAACCCTTTTCCTCTCTCTTTTAAATTCATTACAGAAATTCAGTTTTTAGATAACTGAAAGCATATATTTTTCTCCACCATAAGAGAAAAACGAAGAGTGGAAAGAATGAGAGAGAATAAAACAAAGGGTTAATATCATGAGTAGTCCTTGTAATTTTTTAAATTATCAATTTAATTTTTATGATTTGAAAACTATTATTTTAGTCTTTATACTTTCTTTCTTTTTTTTAATCATATTCCTTTATTAGATTTTGCTGATATGGAATGGACACATGTCAAAAGTTTATTGGTCTATATAAAAAAAATCTGATAAAGGACTGATGATTGAAAAAAAATAAAAGTTTAAGAACTGATATGATAATTTTTAAACTATAAAAATTAAAATGATAGTTTAACAAACTATAGGAACTACCTATGATATTAATTCTAAAACAAATTTACAGAACAAAGCATGGATGGAAGATTGGGTTTATTAAATAAAACTATTAATTAATACCGTGAATTGTTATTAAATGGTATCAACATGATTAGTTTCTTCTACCGTCTACCTTAATGGTTCTGATATTTCTGGTTGCTGCCTGATCCCTCTGATTTTTAGAACTGCCATGATAGTTAGCGTTGTTCCCACCTTAAAGTTAGGCATTAATTGTTCTGGACAAACAAAACTCATATGGTCTATGTTTTAGAGAAAAAAAAAGCCTTAAGCACTTTCAGTCTCAAGTTAGTCCTAGACAGATTTGCATTTTCTGAACAATGTTTCCATGGTCATTAATCGTTGATTTGTTAAAAACCTAAAAAGCAAAGTCATATTATGTTAGTGTGGCCACTAAATGGCTTCATGATGGCTAGGCTTAGGCAAATGTTGGTTTTGGAGTGAAAACCGTGAAAGAAGCGGCCCTGAAAAGAAACAAAATTAAAAAACAAAAAAAAAAAAAACAGAAATTGACGAGTCTAGAGGAAGAAGATGAGGTGCGTGCGTTTACCTGACATAAGCCAGAGTTACTGGCGCGTGCACGCGCCAGCAAACAGGTTCTGATGCTTGTTGACTCATTTTCTGCATTTTTGGGCCGCCGAGTTTCCAGATTGGTTGGGACCAAAATTTCACTTGTTATGGACTTTAATTTTGGGGTTATTTAAGCTGTGCACCATATGTTTTGATTTATGGATTTAGGTCTAAAGGATTATTTTGGATTTGTATAATTTAAGTTAGACCTAATTAAGGTATTAGGATTTAGGTCATAATTGAATAATTAATTCATAAAGGAATTAATTATTTTGTTAATATGTATAAATGTTGAGTATATGTTTTTTAGAAATACTATAATTTTGAAAATTTAGTGCCATATGATGATTTTAATTGGTACTTTAAATATTTTATATTATGTCATATGTGAAATTACATTTTTTTGTTATATGTTGAATTAGATACAAGACATTATGGTGATTAAGGATAGTGTGATAGTCACTAAAGTGACTAAACTAATTAAATTAAATATTGTCATGTATGAATATGATTAATTAATTAATTATCCAAATAAATGTTTATTGCATGTAAAGTTTGTTAGTCATGGTATAACTTGAAAATAATTAGACATTTAATTGTGAAATTTTCAATTGTTTATGTTAATATGATGCTATTAAAATGACATAAAGGTTGTAGTGAACAATTGAGATCATTAATTATAATACTTGGAGGTCATCCAAAGGTGGACAATTGCTTTGATTAATGAGATTAAAGAGACGTATCGACGTATTTGGTTAATATGATTGTATGTCCAAAGATAATATGCATGTTGATTAAAATATGATTGATTGTCTATTATAGTGAATTTAATTAGCATCATTATAAATTACGGTTATGTATTTAATTATCACCCAAAGGAGAATTTAAATGCATAATCAAAGTTCTTATCTATTTGAATCCATTTTAGTTTTACTTAAAGTATTAATGCGTCAGAGATATATTATATTTGTAGCATCTACAAATTTGTTCGCTTTAGGAAATAGACTTATTAAGTTCAACAGTTTGAACTATATGGATTGATACGAACAAATTCAGTTCCAACTGGGTGTAATAGATTTGGACTTGATCATAATTTTAGATGCAAGGCTCCCAGTCATAACTGAGATCAGTACTAAAGCTAACAAGTCTTATTACGAGGTTTGGAAATGGTCTAATAGGCTGAGTTTGAACTTGATGCGGATGCTGCTTACTGAAAATATTAAGTCGTCAATGCTTAAAACGGACAATGCAAAGGAGTTCATGTTAAGACTTAAGGAGTATTCCCAATCAGATATAATTAACAAGTTTATAATATGGACTTTAATGAGTGAGCTGACGACTAAAAAATTTGATTAGTCACAGCCTATTCAAGATCATATAGCACATATGGCAAATCTAGTTACTAAACTGAAAGAGATGGGTATGGATGTGAGTGAGTCCTCTTGGTACAATTTATTATCAATTCACTTCCTTTTGATTTTGACCAGTTCTAGGTGAATTATAACGTCCTTAAGAAAAAACGGAACCTTCAGGAGATTAAGGCCATTTTGGTTCAGGAGGAAGGAAAATTAAAGAAAATGAAGGAACACTCTGTTCATCTTATGTTTCATTAAAGATTTAGTAGTAGCAAGAACAAACATGGAAAGAAAGGCAAAGATAAGGATAAAGTTCTTAGTAAAGTTAATGAGGGTTGAATCTATAAAGATAAGAGGTGTGACTTCTGCAAGAAGCCTGGTCACTTCAAGAAGATTGCCCTAAACTATATTTCAGTATGTTTTGAATCAAACCTTATTAAAGTACCAAATAATACTTGGTGGTTAGATTATGATGTAACTATTCATGTGTCACATGTTACATAGGAATTCATTTTAATCTAGCCTATAAACAGAAATGAAAAGTTCTTGTATATGGGAAATAGAATGAAGGTATGAAAAGAGGGCATTGGGATGTAGAGATTAATCTGAGACACTTAGTGTCTCTTAGATCTAGAAAAGTGTCTATATTTTTCTAATTGTACTAGGAATTTAGTTTCTATTTCAAGGTTGGATAATGTAGGTTTTAACTTTAATATTGGAAATGGAGTTTTTTTTTAAAGTATAAACACAAGTACTATTATGGTTCTGGTACTTTGATGGATTGTTTATATTATTTTAATCTTGATGTTGATTTTTGTAATTCTCTTTTTTATATTGATCATATCATAAGAAATAAACGTAGTGCAAATAATTGATGTGTTGCTTTTTTGTGGTATAAAAAATTGAGACATATATCCAACGAAAGAGTAAAGAGGTTAGTGAAAAATTAAATCTTACCTCAATTTAATTTTGTTGACTGGGATATATGTTTGGATTGTATTAAATATAAGCAAACCAAAAACATATCAAAGCATCTAGCCACAAAAAGTAGTGAATTACTTGAACTAATATACACTGACATTTGTAGTACTTTTGACGTTCCTTTTTGGGGCAATGAAAAGTATTTTATCACCTTTATTGATGATTTCTCAAGATATGGTTATATATATTTATTGCATGAAAAATATCAATCTGTAAACATCTTAGAGGTGTTTACAATGAGGTTAAGAGGCAATTAGATAGAAAAAGTAAAGATAGCGAGGTCAGATAAATGTAGTGAATATTATGGTAAGTTTAACGAAAGTGGACAATGTCTAAGTCTATTTGCAAAGTTTCTTGCAAGTTGAGGCATACGTGTACAATACATAATACTTGATATATCACAACAAAATAGTGTGGCTAAAAGACTGAATTGTGCTCTTATAGACATGGTTAGGAGTATGTTAAGTTATAGTATTATATCTTTATCGTTGTAAATGCACGTATTAAAGACCACTGCGTATATGCTTAATAGGGTTCTTAGTAAGGCAGTTCTTAAAACCCTTTATGAATTGTGGATAGGAAGGAAACCTAGTTTATGGTACCTTCACATTTGGGATTGCCCAACAGAAGTAAGGTTGTATAATCCGTATGAAAAGAAGTTTGATGCAAGAATCGTTGGTGGTTATATCATCAGATATTTTCAAAATTTAAAGGGGTATAGATTTTAATGTCCTAATAATAGTACAAGAATAGTTGAGACTGGTAATGCTCAATTAATTGAAAATGGTTAAATTAGTGGGAGTAGGAAAAAGTGGATATTCATAAGAGTCGAGTTGAAACTCCTCCATTAAGTATTATATCCTTGGTTGTTATTCCTTTTATTACATCACGATATAGAATATACTAGAATAACAAATTAATGTTCTATCTCCACAAATTGAACATATTAATGAAGAACCAACTATTGATGCAGAAGTTCCAAATGATCAAGTGATACCACAAGAAATAGCATTACGAAGGTCTGTAAGGCAGAGAAAACTATCTATTTCGAATGAATATGAAATTTATTCATTTGAACATGAATGCGACTTAAGTATTGATAAGGATCCATTCTCTTTTAAACAAGCTATATAATGTAGCAATTCTGAAAAGTGGTTTAATGCTATGAAAGAAATGTTGAAATCAATGGATGACACAAGGTTTGGGAATTAGTTAAGTCGTTAGAAAGTGTAAAGTAAGTAGGTTATAAAAGGGTCTTTAAGACCAAAAGTGACTTATAAGGCAATATTGAAAGGTATAAAGTCAGACTTGTTGCCGAAGTTTATACTCAAAAGGATGTTGTTGATCATAAAGAGATATTCTCTCCAGTTTCAAAGAATGACTCTTTAAGGATTGTTATGATTGTAGTGGCTCATTATAATTTAATACTTCACAAAATGGACGTAAAGAATTCCTTTCTAAATGGTGACTTGGAAGAAGAAGTATACATGGATCAAGTAGAAGGTTTCTTGACCACAAGAAAGGAAAAGTTGGTATATAAATTAAAGAAATCAATATATAGATCGAAACAAGCTTCCCAACAATGGTGCCCTAAGTTTAATAATACCATTACGTCTTATGATTTTTTAGATAATACCATTGATTTATGTATCTTATGAAGCTCAGTGAGAGCAAGTTCATTATATTAGTCATATGTGTTGATGAAATCATTCTTGCTGCAAATGATATGGGTTTGTTACATGATGTAAAGAACTTTCTCTTTAATAATTTTGAAATGAAAGATATGGTGATGCATCCTATATGATAAGAATAGAAATATTCCATGATAGATCACAAAGATTGTTAGAATTGTCTCAAAAAGGTTATATTGAGAAAGTATTATAGAGATTTATAATGAAAAATTGTTCCATAGGGATAGTTCCAATTCAAAAAGGGGACAAGTTTAGTGAAATACAATGTCCAAAGAACAATTTGGAATGTAAAGTAATGGAGTCTATTCCTTATGCATTAGTAGTTGGGAGCTTAATGTATATTCAAATATGTACTTGACCGAATATCAGTTTTGCTATTGAAATGTTGGGTGGATATAAAAGTAATTCTAACATGGATCATTGGAAAGCTGTAAAGAAAGTACTTAGATATTTAAAAGTCACAAAGGATTATAGGCTCACATACAAAAAGTCAACCCATTTAGAAGTGATAGGTTACTTGGATTTCGATTGTGCCAGTTGTGTAAACTCACGAAAATTTTCATTCAGTTATATATTCCTGTTAGCTGGAGGAGCAATTTCATGAAAGAGTGGAAAGCAGTCTGTCATTGTTACTTCCACTATATATGCTGAATTTGTGGCATACTTTGAGGCCCCAATTCATGGATTATGGTTATAAAACTTTATCTTAGGTCTAGGCATTGTTGATAGCATTACTAGATCGTCAAGAATTTATTATGATAACTATACAGCCATTTTCTTCTCTAAAATTACAAGTATTCGAAGGATGCAAAACACATATATTTGAAGTACTTATTTGTAAAAGAAGAAGTGCAAAAATATGAAGTGTTAATTGGGCGTATTAGTACTGATCTGATGACAATGGATCCGTTAACTAAAGGATTACCACCCAAGACATTTATTGGCCATGTTGAATGGATAGGCATCATAGATAAGTCCTTATTAGCATAGTGTTATGACATATATATATATATATATATATACATATAACTGTTTTGATTGAATTGTGTTGACACTTATGAATTTAATTATAGTAATGTTTTTTTCTCATTTCCTTGTTATCTACATGATGATATTTACAAGTATTGTTTCTGTGCAATAGCAATTACAAAATTACCTACTTAATGTTTCATGAGTTGAGTTGATTATGTGATACATAGAAGGAATCATGTTGTTAAATAATTTGTGACCCCCATGATCCAATCATCTCAATTCAATTATAGATAACTTGATAGATTCAATATAAAAGTATTTACTTAAAGTTATGTTATTGAATCACCAAGTCGTAACATGGGCAAATTGAGAGATTGTTAGATTATTTTACACTTCATGTGGCCCATGTGACTTACTGATCTAATTCTAATGAAGTGGGCCTATTGTAATGGTTGGTAGGATTTAAGGCAAATTAGAGTTAGTGGGCAACCAACCCTTTCCCTCTCTCTTTTAAATTCATTACAAAAATTTAGTTTTAAAATAATTGAAAGCATAACTGTTTCTCCACCATCAGAGAAAAACAAAGGGCAGAAATATTGAGAGGGAATCAAACAAATTTACAAAACAAAGCATGGATCCAAGCTTAGGTTTATTATATGAAACTATTAATTAATCCTGTGAATTGCTATCATTTACCTCCATCACTGATTACCTTGCCAATATTTTAACCATCACAGAGGAATTGGCTACTATTAGAGACTAGATTCCAAAAGAAGACCTTATCTTATTTACCTGTGAATGGTTTTCCCTCATACTACGAATCTTTCATCATAATAATCAAGTAACGCTAATCACCTATTACCTTTAGTAAGCTTTAGGCGATCTTACTTATCCATAAGCAATGCCTTATATCCTTTCATGCTTTTACACCAACAGATGTTGCCTTGCAGCCTCACAAATTGGCCACAGGCTCTCCTTCACTAATGCCTGATGTGGCGATGTAAGGAGACGTCGATGGCATGTAATTGGTTCCTTGCCCAACCCAGATTTCTCTGGCCATCACCTTAATCCTTTAGCTTTGGGCCCAAATGGGCCAACCATTATCCCCATCACAAGCCTTAGCCCATCTAACCTAACATCACCACTTCCAAGCCTAAATACCTTAAAAACTAACCCAACCCAATTACTTCCAATTGCCCACAACCCACAGTAAATCAACTCAGTGTCAAATTTACTAGAAATGGAGACATATTACAGCTCATTGTCAATTCCACTGTTTTGCATCTTATAATTTTCCCATTGAACTCCCACTTGATCCCAACAACCTTCCCATAACATTTACTACATTAAATAACCAAAATCCTTGAGACCTTTCTAAACTTACTTTCAGTACTATTATTGAATGGCTTCCAGACACTGGTGCGACTAATCATATGACACCTGATCCTCATCTTATTGAATTTGAAACTCCTTACAATAGTCCAAATCAAGTGATTGTCGACAATGGTATTACTCTTCCTATTTTACCTACCGGTAATGTCATCTTCTTAACCACAACTTGACCACTTCACCTCAATAATATTTTAATTGTTCATAATCTTACATCCAATTTACTCTCTATTGCTAAATTTGTTAAAGATAACTAATGTCTTATTGAATTTAACCCTTTTGGTTTCATTGTGAAGCATCTCAATACCAAGTTACTACTGCTTACGGGATCCATCCACAATAACCTCTATCCTATGAAGATCCTATTTAATTTTAAGAATCTTGTTGCACTTTAAGCTAGATTTGCCCCTCTCACTCTATGACATCAACGTCTAGGTCATCTTTGTTTAGTTACACTCTCTAAGTTATCTTTTATTTTTAATTTGAATCTCTTGTAATCCATAATTGTACTTCCTATCTACAAGGAAAAAGCACTCATCTTCCCTTTCCTTTATCCTCTTGTGTCTAAAAAATACTTTACAAATTATTTATTATGATATTTGGGGTCCCTTACCATCACTCTCTTTCTCTAGTTATCATTATTTCATTATATTTATTTGATGATTTTAATCATTATACCTGAAATTTCCAATTAATTCACAAATCACATGCTCCTCCTCAATTTCAAGTCTTCAAAACAACTATTGAAAACCTCTTTTTCACTAATATTAAAACCTTCTAATGCAATCGTGCTCCTGAACTTATAAAAGGCCCTTTTGCTACTTATCTTACAATACAGGACATCACTTACTGCATCTTCTGTAGTCATACCCCACAATAAAATGGATATGTTAAGCACAACATTCATCATATTACTAAAACTGGACCCACTCTTCTCATTCATGCCTCTTTTCCTAAATCCTTCTAGCTTAAAGTCATTTCTATAGCAACTTAACTTATCAATCTACTACCTATGCCTGTCCTTAAACAAAAGTACCCTCATGACCCCTCTTTCTCCATCTACCCAATCTTTCTCACCTTTGTGATTTTGGATGTGCTAGCTTTCCTTTCCTTAGGTCTAATTGTACAGACAATCTCACTCCAAAATCCACCAAATGTGTCTTTCATAGGTACTCCTCACAATATAAAGGATATCATTATTTTAACCTTATTACCTCCAAAGTCTACATTTCTTATGAAGTTTGGTTTTAGAAAATGAATTTCCTTATACCCATTTCTCCCCACCTACTTCCTCCACCTCCTCTTCAATCTCCTTATCGCTACCCATTCCATCACTTCCTCCACCTTCCAATTCCTTATCGCCCCCACCTCTTCCATTGACCTCATCTCATCACCATATGATCACTCACACACGTGATCACATCCGTATTTTCCAGACCATTTCCAATTATGTTACCTAATCTACCCACACACAAAATCCTCATGAACATGATCCCACATCTTTCACTCAAGCCAATAAGTTTCTATATTGACGCCGAGCTGTGTTTGCTGAGCTTACGACTTTATCATAATTATACCTGAAATCTTGTTTTTCTACCCCTTAATACTAATATTGTTAGTTGTAAATGGGTTTTTTTGAACTAAAAGACATTCTGATCATACCCTTGATCATTATAAAGCTTGTCTAGTTATCAAAGGATATCATTAGGCTCCTGGATAGATTACACTGATACTTTTAACCTCGCAATCAAACCTACCACTATTAGACTTATCTTTAACATTGCCCTTTCCAAAAATTGGCCTATTTATTAATTTGATGTTAATAATTCCTTTCTTAATGGCAACCTTAATGAACCGATTTTCATGGCCCAACCCCCTAGTTTTACTGATCTTTACAATCCCTCTTATGTCTGCCACCTTTATAAAGATCTCTATCGTCTAAAATAAGCTCCTCTAATTAAGTGCCATCGTTTCAGTCAAAAACTGCTTCCTGTTCATTCACTTTACTTCCTTCCATACCACCTTCATTATATTTTATGTTGATGATATCTTAATAACTGACTCTTCACCCTCTTTTTATTATAAATCTCATTTATAATATTAAAACCACCTTTTTTTTATTAATGATCTAGGACCTATTCATTACTTTCTTGGTATTGAAGCCACACCTACACTGATTGGCCTCTTACTTACACAATCCCAATACATAAAAGAATTTCTACATCACACTTTTCTTGTCCAGTCCAAACCTACCCCTACACCAATAACCCCCAATATTCCTCTATTTAAATACCATAGCCTACCTCTTTCTGATCCTTCGGAATACAGAAGCACTATTAGTGCCCTCCAATATCTTTTCCTTACTCATCCTGACATTTTATTTGAAATCAATAAAGTATCCCAATTCCTTCATTGTCCTACTAACATCATTGGACCGTAATTAAACGGATTTTATGATATCTTCGCTCTACACTCTCTTTTGGTATACACTTAATCAAAGCTTCTTCTCTTTTTATCCAGTCTTACTGTGATGTTGATTGGGCAGGATTCCCTAATGATCGTCGCTCAACATCTGACTACTATATATCTCTTAGTCCAAATATCATCTCTTGGAGTTCTAAGAAATAACCAATCATTATCTGATCTAACACTAAAGCAAAATACCATAGCATTGCCCTTGTCACTATAGAAATTTTTTGGATTAAACCTTGTCTTGGTGAACTCGGTTTTTCTGACATCACACCTACACTTTGGTGTGATAACCTTAGTGCCACTTTCTTTCCTGCCAATCTAATAACTAATGCTCATAAAAAATACATTGAGATTGATATTCATTTTTTTAGAGATATAGTAAAAAATATAGCATTATCCATTCAGCATCTCTCCTCGTCTGATCAAATTGCAGTTATTATGACTAAGGCCCTGCCTTCCTCTGCCTTTCAAAGAATTTGCGATAAGCTCACTATTACCACCCACCGTGAGTTTTAGGGGGGTTGACAAACATGTGCAAATTCATTTACACAATCCTATCAGCCTAGATTTGATTTTTTATTTAATTTTTATTTATCAAATATTTCATTTTGTATCTAATTTTTTACTATCTCAATATATTAAATATCAGCCATTTACTTATATAAATAAAAATGTAAATCATTCATTGAATACATACAAAAAAACAATACAATTTGATACCAATTTCTTCACATCCTTTACTTTGCTTATCGTTACTTTGGATTTTTAATGTATAAGAAGAAATATATTTTTACTAGTGAAGACAATTACTTTGAAAGTTATAAATATCTCTTCCTTTGCTACATTTCTAAATGGTAATCATTATTTAAGTTTGTATCTAATCTCAGACAAGATATCCATTTATTCTGTTTGTGCATATAATGGATTTTATAGTTACTTCAAGGATAAATCTCTTGAAAGTTCGAAACTTTATAAGCTTATGTTGGATTTTTAGTGTTAAATCTTCATGATGCGTGACCCTTTTTGATAGATTAAGACAAATTTGTGTCTTTTTTATACAGTTTCATAGTAATTTTGACATCTAGCTTCCATTATTTGATCTTATGATGTGGATGGTATTTTAATTTCATATATCAATATTTTCTTGAATAAGCTAAAGAAATTTTGATACAGGAAAATTAAGGTGGCTAAGGACAAAGTGGAAGAGAGATAAATGCATTGCAATAACACATAGAGAATTTGTTGACACCATCGATGCCATTTGTATTCAACACCCTGTATGATCCATATAGAGATGGAGTAGATTTTGTTAGAGGATATCTATTTAACTTGAGAGAAGGCATCTCCATAACCATTTCTCATGGGCTTTGGCTTAACGTTCCTAACTATGATACTTCTACTCAGCTTATGAAGCCTCTTAAACACAACACTAGGTTTAATCTTCACTGCCCTAGTTTATTTGCTTACTTACCATTCTTGTTTCTAGTAATAATTTAGACTTTTCAAGTTTTGCCAATTATAGGTCAATATGTTTTAACTTCAAAGCCTTGCACTTTTGTTAAGAGGCTTATCCTAATATAATGTTTGCCTAACTGTTCATCGGTTTATGATACAGGTGTGTTCATGCTATTATGATTATTCCAAAGGGTACCCTCTTCCCATTAGGTAGAATGAATATGGTTTTCAATAGGGAACTGATAGGCTGTGCCATGTATTTTAATCTTATTGGCAATGCTCAATCCTTTGGCAGATGTGATGATATATCGGTTCGATTATGTGCAAAGGTATTCTTTTACTCGATTTATTCACACTGTACGTCTATTTATAATATTATATTGATTAGATGTTATTTAGGTTACATAAGAACAATTTATTATATTATGTAGTTGGTTGATTGTTTAACTTTTCTACATCTCGGAATTCACTATAGTGGTTGAGGTCCGAGGACCTGCAATTTTTAGGAACCTCTTTGATTGTGATTCAACAATTATGGATTTCCTGTGTTTTCTCTTGTCCATGATTGATCAGTTCCTAGATTAGTCAACCAATTATCGATTTACCGATCTATGAATCGGTCGACTAGTCTAAGTTAAAAACAGAATTGTATTAAGGCCCAACTCAATCCAAACTTAACCCAAACTCATTTAAACATATTTTAACGCACTTGAAACTATTTAATAGAATCATATTTATCTAATTAACCAAATTTCATTAAATCAAATACTTTCACTTCCATTTTATCACATTTAATTACTCATATTACCAAATTTTCAATTAATAAAACTTCAATTCACATATTTCATTAACCAATCCATTTCACAAAAGTCTTTAATTGCACATGACTTACTAAATTTCTCATTCATTGACAACTTAACCAATTATTCATTTACACATCACAAATAATCACATGCAAGCATTCATTCATACTTCAAGTATACAAATCACTATACATGAATGCAGATGCAAGTTGTGAGCCCTTTCAACACTATAGCAAGACTAAGAAAAGATTTACACAAAAACCCACTCATAGCAACCTATCAAATTTTACTTTGAGCTGAATCTTCTTCCATCTTCATTTTTAAGTTCAACTTCAATGCTCTTCTTTCCACTTGATCTTCATCCATTTACACATTATCTTCAATACTTTCAATGTAAACTTCACCATATTTGTCAATCTTCAAGGGTCAACATATATATATATATATATATATCTTCATGAAACATATCTAACCTCTATCTCAAAATACCAAATTCAACAAAGACATTAGTAATAATATTTTGTCATCATCAAAACAAAGGTGAAACTACCCCTTGGTTTATCAATCTCTTCCATTTTAATGATGATAAAACTATGTGATATTAAAAGTGCACAATCTACCCCTTTATAATATCACATATGTCATACCATTACACAAGAAGTTGTACAACAGGTTTATTGTATCGTTGAACTAGCAGTCTGCCAAAAATGGCAACAAGAAAGCAGATGATATCTTGTAGTCAATTTGGGAGTTGAGATTGAATCATGGATGTGTTAGTAATGAACTTCTTGTGACATCCCCATATCGGTTGGAGAGGAGAACGAAGTACGCCTTATAAGGGTATGGATACCTCTCCCCTACAGACGCGTTTTCCCTAGCA
>JAOXYD010257120.1:0-42979 GCA_028565735.1 Pinacopodium congolense
GATCTGAAGTGCTCTTTCGATCATCTAAACATCTTGCCTTAATCACTGTTAGTAAAACCAATTAAGTTGAAATTTGGTACTTTGCTATACCAAATACCAAAATTCACAGTCCCTGCAACATAATAAAGTATCCTTTTTGCTACTTGAAAGTGTTGTTTTGTCGGACTATGCATAAACCTGGACACAACGCTAACAGTGAAAGCAATTTCAGGTATAGTACGAGTTACATATTTTAAACCCCTAACTAAACTTCTGAAAAGTGTAGGATTTGCTTTCTTAGTCCCATCTTCACGTTGTAGCTTCTCATTTATATTCATTGGTATGGTTGACACTTCACAGTTTGCCATGCTAGACCTCTTTAAAAGATCCATGGCATATTTCTTTTGACTCATAAAATTTCCATCATTACTTTGTATAACCTCAAGTCTTAAAAAATACTGCAATAAGCCCAAATCTATCATCTCAAACTTTCTCAACATACTAGACTTAAAATCATTAATTAAGGACTTTGAAGAACCCATATAAATCGAATCATCCACATATAGGCAAACCACTAAAAAATCTTAATTACCTAACTTTTTCAAATAAAGAGTAGGCTCATTTTCACTTCTAGTGAACCTGCTTTCTTGGAAGAATGAATCAATCTTGCTATACCAAGCTCGTTGAGCTTGCTTTAGCCCCTAGAGAACTTTTCTTAATTTGTAGACTTTGTCTTCATTGTTATTGATAGTAAAACCTAGAGGTTGTGAAACATAGACCTCCTCATCCAACACATCATTCAAAAAGACAGATTTCACATCAAATTGATACACAGGTAATTGTAACTGAGCAGCCAATGCCAAAATAATTCTTACAGTTTCAAATCGAGCAACAGGAGAAAAGGTTTCTTCAAAATCTATACCTTGTTGCTGTGAGTATCCCTTTGCCATTAAACGAGCTTTGTGCTTTTGGATGCTTCCATCAGCATTATATTTCGTTCGAAAAACCTGCTTGAGCCTTAAAAATATTTTTGCCTTCTAGAAAATCAACCAATTTCTATGTTGAATTTCTTTCAATTTCTTGCATCTCCTCTATCATAGCAGCCTGACACTCAGATTTTTCTGCAGCTTCTTTAAAAGAAGTTGGATCAGAACCTAATAAAGCAAAATTACATGACTCAAAAATTTCCTTGAGAGATTTGAATTTTCTAGGTGGAGTTTCACTATTGCTGCTGGAGGATCGAGATGCTGGAGAGTCTGAAGTAGCTAGACTTATAGAGCTACTAACAACAGGAAAGGTAGGAATTGAACTTGTAAGTGATGAAGAAGTTGAATTTCCAAGGGATAGCATGTTTGAATTTTTTGGTTGTTCAAAATCTGTTGGAACCGTATTTTTCAGGCCTTCCTCATTGAAATCCCACTTCAAATCTGCTTCTTCATTGAATAAAACATCCCTGATAATAATCACTTTGCCACTTATAGGATTATATAGACGATATGCTTTGGATTGAGAGCTATAGCCAATGAAAATGCATTTTTCATATTTTTTTTATCAAGTTTAGAATGAGTATTAACTAAAGCATATGTTATACATAAAAAAAAAACTTTTAAGTGGCTTACGTGAGGCTTCTTACCCATCCAAGCTTCATAGGGTGTTTGATCTAAAACTGCCTTTGTTGGTGAGATATTCAGAAGATATACTGCCATCGCAACAGATTCTCCCCAAAACTAATTTATAAGCCCTTTTACCTTCAACAAGCTTCTAGTCATTTCAACCACCGTTTGATTTTTTTGCACTACAACACCATTCTGTTCTGGTGTATATGGTGCTGTAAGTTCCCTGGGAATACCCTTCTCATCACAAAAATTAGTAAAATCATTAGACAGAAATTCAACGCCACGATCTATTCGAAGTATTTTTATGCTTCTTCCACTTTACTTCTCCACCAATGCCTTAAATTTCCTAAAGCTCTCAAAGGTTTAAGATTTGAATTTTGAGAAATAAATCTAACTCATACGGCTATAATCATCCGTAAATAGTATAAAATAACAACTTACACCAAGTGATTCTATTTTTATAGGCCCACATAAATCAACATGCACACGTTCACGAAAATTAAAAGCTCTCCAAGATTTTTCAAATGGAAATGACTTCCTATTTTGTTTCCCATAAACACATCCCTCACAAAAATCAAATTCACCAATTTTCTCTAAGCCAATAACCATTTCTTTCTGACTCAATATTTTTAAATCGTTCACATTTAAATGCCCATAACGGAAATTCCATAAATTAGCATCATCATTTTCTCTAACAACTAAGGCTTTGCTCACAACATTAGGAAACATTTTGTTTTTTGTCATATAAACAGTTGGTATAGTCTGACCAAATTTTTTATCATGAATAATACTTGAATCATTATCAAACATAATAGAATATCCACTACTCAGTAGATGTCTAATACTTAGTAAATTGTGAGCTAAACTAGGGACAAATTGCATATTATAGAGTAGTTTAACACCACCTTGCGTTGTTTTTATGGCGATTGTTCCTTTTCCTTTAACTTTCATTTGCTTGTCATCGTCGAGTCGAACCTCACTCTTTTGTATCTCACAAATCTTTGAATAATGACTTAGTTCCAGACATATGGTTGGAGTATCCACTATCTAAAAACCAGAAATATGTGTTGTTAACATCATCTTGAATTGGTGAATGAGCCATAAACAACTTGCTCTCATCTTCAACCTTCTTTGTAAAATTTTCTTGCTTTTATTCATTTCATTGTTTTATCCATTAATCAACTTCTTTGTGCCCCAATTTTTCACAATATCTACACTGGATTGCACCCTTGTATTGATTTTGTTCATTGTATTGACTTCTACCTTTGCTATCACCACCTTCTCGTCCACAAAATCCACCTCTACTTTTGCCACGTCCTCTAGAATTTTCAATCTTTCCTTTGGAGAACTCCCCCTTAACCTAAAAAGATTTTTCCTCATATTTTTCTTGAGACCTACCAAATCTTGCTTCATGGGGTAACATGGAACTCATCATTTCATCAAAGGTATACATAGACAAATCCTTAATTTCTTCAATTGCAACAACATGATCAAATTTTGAGTTAAACTCTTAAATACCTTACTCACAATAGTTTCATTACACACATTTTCACTATAGGACTTCATCTGATTAACAATTCTAGATACTCTAGACAAGAATTCTTGCACAGATTCTTTATCTTTTATAACTAAAGTCTCAAAATCACGATGAAGTGTTTGTACTTTCATAGTAATTACCTTCTTATCACCCAAATATTCTTGTTTTAAAATCTCCCATGCCTATTTGGAGGTGGTAGCTGCTGAAATTCGAGGAAAGCATCATCCTCTAGGGCTGACTAAATGAGTAGTAAGGCCTTTGCATCTTTCTTTCTATTTTACCGTAATTATTGGTCAAGTTCGGAAGGTGTTGGATTAGGCTCTTCATACCCATGCTCCACCAACTCCCATAGTTCTTGTGACTTAAACAATGTCTTCATCTTAAGACTCCAAAGGTGATACTTTTCACCTTTAAATACTGGAATAAGGGGATGTGTTGTCTGACTAGTCCCGTTGCTTACCATTCTGGACTACTTGTTTTGGGTTTCTTAAAACTCCAAATAACTACCTTACTCTTTCTTTTGCTTGAAAAAGGAAGAGGACCGAAACCTGGAAGTTTGTTAGAAGCACTTACAGTTTAGCTTGAATTTGGACTTTTATCAAACACTTGGTGTTGGTATCTGTTGCTTTTTTTTTTTTTTTTTAGTTGAGCTAAGATTCTAGGTTTTGCTGGATCCTCTCTAACTCAACTTAGATTCCTGGATTTTTTTGTTTGTTTTGTCTCCTAGTCTCTCACGGACAATAACTCTCCTTGCCCGTCATCTCTTAGTCACTCTCCCCCAACAACTCTCCTTACTCGTAAAAGTTTGAAGATAGATGACAATAAAGATAGGTTTTAGGTGGTGGTGACGTAGATGCTCTGATACCACAAATGTTGGTAAAGGACAACAAAAATACAAGATAGAGAGACTAGGATGTAAGAGAAACTGAAACACTTTTTATTTCTACTTAAAAATGACGAACTCCAATACAATACTTAAATAATGTTAAGAATAACAATAAAGCTAAAAAATAGGACTCACACATCCCACGTTCTACTAAAATATCTAGGTACTGTTAATAACCACTAACCACTATCATAATAACATCCTAGGACCCACATAAACGGATTTCAACACAAAAAAACCACTAAATTTTGAATAATCAACTATATTTGAATCACTCATTCAATAACAGTGACATGTAAAGATATCATTTTTCGAGTAAATTTTTCCATATAAGTAAAAAAAAATGAATTAAATATAATCAGAAGGCAACCTATCTGATTAGATTTCATAAGTTAAAAAGTTTCTTGATGAAAATGCAATATAAGGGTTAATCCACTTTAGGCCTAATCTCAATCCTTTGGACAAAGAGTCCGCTCTTGGTTATAGCACAATTCACCTATCTGTGTGACATCTCCAGTACTCCATTTTCTCCATGTTTAATGAAACAATTCCCCAACTCAACCTCTAACCATCCATTGCTTCTTTCAAATGAATGTTTCAGTTGTAGCATCTTGGTACTTCTGTTCCAAGTCCCATGGCTGAAGATGATGTACTATTTTGAGTATCATAAATTCCAGCTGAAACCTCTACCAGGGAATATTGAAATCCACGAAGAGCACGTACGTGCAACTTCAACATAAGATAAGCTACGTAAGTTGTAAATGAAGAGCACGCACTTGTAACTTCAACATCAATCTTTATATCATGTGTTGATTTATAATTATATAGCATATAGATTTTCTCATATATATCATACTTCAACTTTTCTAAGCTTAACTTTAGATTACTATTCTCGTGGGTAAGTGTTTAGATGAGATAGTTGATTGAAATTTTTTACTTGATACATTACTTGAGTTAATTGAAATTTTTTATCACTCAATGGAAATTCTTTTAATTAAATGTTGATAATAAGTGTGGTTTAGAGTGTTTAAGTTATTCCGATAAATGCACAATATGTTTGGATTGATTTTGAAAAGAATTTGGGATTGATATTTCTATAGGTGCCTCAAGATAGGCTATACAACAATTCCATTTCAAGATGCACCTTACTATGTGTCCTGTTATACTTAATTGTTTAATTACACAAGTTACTCTTACATTTTGCACTAAAAGGTTGATAATTTTGAATGATTCATAAGATTTGCATTTGAGCACTTTCTGAACACATTACAAGATGTGACTCTTTATTTCAATTACCTATTTAGTGATCATTGTAATGTTTATGAATGGATCTCATGGCTAATATATTTAGTCCTGGGCATAGGTACGATCTTTTCACACTTATTTAAGGGATATTTATAAAGATCAGGAGAACAAATAAGAAGATGACCCATCAATGATGTTTAATAGTTGTGTAGATGGACTTAGATGTTATAACCAATTTTCATTATCTTTCATTTTATTTATTTCCTTTAAATTTAAATTTTATTTTAACATCATTTAGCATGTTTTAACCTCTCTCTTTTTTTTGTAAGATGTAGCTTTTTTATTGTTTTCTTTTCTATTTTGTTTTAATCCTACCTTGATTTAACATTTTGGAAAAGTTTGTATTTTTAGTTTTGTTCTTCAGGTTTCAATCACAAGCTTCAGATCATACACCTTAAATTATGTGGATTCAATTCCAAACCATCATGATCGTGCTTATATTTCAATTTCAATATTCAAGGGAGTTTTATTCTCCTTTTCCCTCTTACTTTTATATGCTTTATTTATTCTCAATCCTCCAAATTAAGGAAAATTTGATTCAAGTGTGGGGGGAAGTAAAATATGTCAAGATTTATTTATTTATTTATCACACTTAAGTTGTTAAGAGTCCAATAGTAATGAATTGAATATTCATGATGAAAAATTGAGATTGAAAGTTGATTATGGATTGGAGTGTTTTAATCTCATTAATATTTTTGATAAAGTGATTATTGATTAATTCTTGATTCATTTTGACCCAAAATTTTTCTTTTCTTTTTTGTGTGTTTTTTTGTTTGTGATGTTAAGAACCTTTTGTGTTCATTGTTAAATTTTGAACGTAGTTGCATATGGACTACTATGTGAATTTGGAATAGGATGCATTTTAATTAATAAAAGGTATAATTATGATTAAACAAAATGAGCAATCACTTACTCTACTAGCTTCATACTAATAAAAAGATTAAAGTTTATGAGTGGAGCTAGTATCCATTTGTGATTGTGATCTAGTTGAATAACGGGGGTTGATCATGATAAAACATTTACCTTCGCATCAAAAGGCTATATGACATTACAAACAAGCTAAAAAGTGTAACTGAGTTGAGCAACTAAGAGACATTCACGATAAAATGTTTGCCCTTATGTCAAAAGATAAGGTGAATCCATTAAATATTGCTCAACTTTTAAAAAGAATGAGATATATTTTGCATCAGTGGTTTCCTTAAACAATTTTACATAATGTTTTATATAAAGCCTCATAGATGTTTAATATTATGCATTGAAGGTTGCCTAATTACTAATAGTGGATTATATCTATTAACCAAGTTTTTATTATAACGGAATTTTGATTTCTAAGATAAATCAAAACATTGATTGAAATTTATTTATACTTAAATAACTCTTAAATCTTGATGGATTTTTTTAAATGGATGTTTAGTCGTTGCTTGAGAACATGCAACAGCTTAAATGTGGGAGTATTTGATAGTGCATCAAAAATACAAATTTTAGGCATGAATAAGTGCTTGTTAGGAGAAGTTTTTATGTAATTTTATGTACTACTCATGCAATTCTAATTAAAATCATTGAATGAGATGTTACTCATATGATTTTTATGTTTTATCACTTTTCATAGGATTATAAAGAACAATTAGATGCACTTTAGAGATTGAAAATGTTGTAGAGTTAATTTGCCATCTAAGAACATCAAGAGAGGAAGCTCTATGCCAATTTTCAAAGCCATATGACAAGCCATGAAGGATACATCAAGAGAAGAACAAAAGAAGTTCAAATAAACATCAAATTTGGTGTAGGTGAATTTGGTGAGACACTAAAAGTAATTATAAAGTTTAAATTATTACGGGGCTAATTAAAGTACAAGAACATTATATAAGGAAGTTTCATATCAAATTTCATGGCCAAAGGATAAACGAAGAAGAAAATATGGTTAAAAGGCCAAAAGATGGTAAAAGTTAGAAATTCCAACAAAAGGCCATGACCTAGGCCACACTTATAACCTAAACAGTAGTCTTTAGGTAATAATTCCCATATATTGGACCACGAATTGTGGGGAATTTTTGGAGCCATACCTCTTAACCTAATTTTATGATTTTTTAAGGTCTTGAAAGCCTCAACAAATCATATGGAAACCACCACTCTAAAAAAGACAAGTCGTAGGCTCTTACTAAAGGTTTTCATTCAATATTTAAGGATAACAATGGATTCAAACACATGGGATTGACGATCAAGGATTGGATTTCATATATTAAGCCTAAAGGATTCAAGGATTTAAGACAAACTTACCATGAGATTTCTTAATTCCTTCTTTCTCATATTTGTCTGTTGTTAGGGGTTAAATTCATAGTATTTTTTATTGTTATTTTTTTATATATTTACCCCTATTTCAGTGCTTAATTGTTTAATTAATGATTAGAAATATTTAATTTGTAGGTTGATGTGAATAATTGGAGAATTGTGCAAAAAGATCAAAGAAGACCATGATTTTTTACCTATAATAGTACCCTGCCAAAGTGTCATTGATGGAAGAACAGGGTGCCGTTGATGAGCACAACATGTATCTATAACGGCACACCATCACTCATCAATGGCGCCACTGTACTAAAATTTAGCCTGCCGTTAATGAACGGCAGCAGCAATTTTTTACTCCAATCTTCCAAATTTGCGATTGTCTTCTTCCTCCACTTACAGCTGCTCCTCCCCTATATATAAAAGGCCTTCCCAAACGTCTAAAGCACCCAGAATTAGAGCTAACAAATTAGTTCTTAGTTAGTTCTTAGAATAAAGTAGTTTTAGATTGTTTTTATTTTCCAACTTTTGTAATTTGAGTTTTTTAGGTTGTTTGGAGTTCCAACAGCAGTAGTCACATAGTTCTAAGTTAGAATATCATCTAAGGATGTGATTTGGTTCATTCTAAACTCTTAATTTCATGTATATTGTCGTCATTTTGAATTAATCAAAGTATTGCTGCTTAAGTTATAATTGTTATGCTCTTTGATCAATTGTTGTGCTTAATATTTAATTTCAGCTAAGTTATCATGCTAAATTTGTTTATGGATGATTAATTATGTTAATTTAAGATTAATGTATGATTAGTAAATTAATCTTTGTTTATTAAATGCTTAATGCTTGTCCTAAATTGATCACTTAGGATATTGTCATTAGATAATCTAAGATTCGACAGTCTCTACCTAAGTTTTTAGAAAATTTAATAAACAACGTGATTTAAATCAATGAACTAACCAAAGATTGATTAATCATGAGAGTATTAGTCTTAGATTAGGATAATTTAAGACTAGATTTCCTAAGCTTTAAACTTATTACCTAAGTCTGAGGCATAACCAAATCCCAAGATATGACCAATAGGGATAAGTCAATGTCTTAACCATAGTACTGCCTTAATTTAGAGAAGACCCAGATTAAGCATCACTAATCCATTAATTAAATCATCAATTACTAAGGCTTAACTTAATAATTTAGGAAAAGAAATCCGTAGCTCTTTTACAATTGATTGAAAATTTTCAAGGATTTTTAGATTAAATTTTAGTTATTTATGTCTTAAATCATAAAAATGAGAGTGCTCTAAATAATTGTAATCCGATTAACCTAATACTTACATCCTATAAACTTCCTCATAAGATCGAGACTCGGAGTCTTAAATGAACTCATATTTATTACTTGATTCAACCGGTATGCTTGCTGAAAGTTAGTCTCGAATTAATTGTTAAATTGTGCATGAAAAGATAGATTAATTTGAGCTAATTTTGTAGGTGGCCAACCACAATCATCTGTGTGATGAATTCATTGTGTAGGAACTAATTTTCTCTTTAGATTAGGTTTTTACAAACTCTATGATGTAGTATTTGTTGTTATTATTGGATTAACTGTTGAGTTCCAAATTTTAAATTAGGTTTGTTAATGGATGCTTATGAACTTTGAATTCAATTTTTATGTGAACGTAAAAAAAAAATTTTCAAAGCCTCGATTTATGTATGATTAGATTAAGAGATCAATTATATGAATTAGATCATTTCATTAACAAAATATCATGCAAAGGGACCTAGAGATAGTCTTATATAAGATATCCAGAATAGATGTGAACTTAATAGAAACAATAGTTTCCATATAACCAAGTAATGAATTCAATCATTAGATTGGGATAGACAGAAATTTTGCCTAATTTATTAAATTAAATAGGGTTGCATAACTTGAGAGAGGGTGCAATTTATATTAGAGAGTTTATAGTCTAATAAATCATGGAATTATAGTTAATACAAGAATAAAATGAATACAAATACATTTAAGATGGCATAATTACCTGATCCTAACTTCATCCTTGATTATTAATCTTTGTAAGCGTCTAAAGTGTTTATTTTATTTATTTATTTATTTCTGTTGAATCAAGGGTTGGTTCCACCTTTTTTTTTTATGATGACAAAGTGCTTTTTACTAATGTATTTATGGAGTTTGTTATCTTTGTTGAGATAGGTTTGAAGAAACAAATCTATTATAAGTATATGGTGAAGACTTAAAGTGCATGACTATAAAGCCCTAAAGTTAAAGATTTCGCTTATAGTTTATGAAGGATATCAAAATGGTTGAAGACTAAAAGTGGAAGAAAAGCATTAAGAATGAACTTGAAGATTGAAGATAGCATATCAAGTTCAAGAATAAAATTTGATAGGTTGGAATAAGTGAGTTTTATTTTGGAAGCTGTCAACCCAAAAGAGATCGGTTAACCAAATAAAGAGATAGATCAACCGAATGAAGAGAATAAAGAAGTCAGTTGACCGAATAGTGAGATAGGTCGATCAAACATAAACTAATCAACTGAATGGCTAGATAGCTCAACCAAATGAAGCAAATCTGCAACGGGCAAAAGACAACATTTATTTTTGCAATGGTAAAATTCATTTATTGTTTATGGACATTGATCAACGGCTATGAAGTCATAAGAAGTGTATAAATATGTTTTTTTTGTGTTATTTACGCATTGAGGAAGTAGTGAAAGATATATACAATTTGTTTGAGTATTTTTAAGCTTGTTTTTAGGTTTATAGTATAATGTTGTGATGCATTTCATTCTCACACTTTGTGTGAGCTCTTCATATACCTTAGTGAGTCAAGAGTGACTATCTTTTATAAGGTGTGTTGGTGGAAATTATGAGTGAATTGTTGTAAGGATTATTCTTGAGTCTTGAAAAAGAAGAGTGTTGTGAGGTTATTCTTTAGCATTAGAAAAAGGGGTGATAAGTTATTCTTTAGCCTTAAAAGGGAGAGTGAAAGGTTATCCTTTAACCTTGAAAAAGAATTGTATTTTCTAACGTTGTACTTATTTTATTGAAATAGTACAATCATCTCAATAGTGGGGTTGGAAACTAGATGTAAGGACAAGTGGACTGCTCCAAACTAGTATAAATCGTTTGTGTATTCTCTTCCCTTTCTCTTTATATTTATGCATTTATTTTATATTGTTTAATTTATTGTTATTATTTAATTTGATAAATTAGAATTGTTGTTTAGCTTTTGCAATTAAATAAGATAGTAAGAGATTAGGTTGAATAATTTATAAGAAATATTTATCACCTATTCACTCCTCTCTTAGGTACCATATATAACCAACAATTGGTATTAGAGCTTAGGTCTCATATTTTTTAAATTCTAACGAATTAGTGAATAAAGATTATGGCACTTAGTTTAGAAGTACCCTCTTTGTTTAATGAAAACGATTTTAGAGATTGGAGAATTAGAATGAAAAGTTCTTTTTTAAACTTAGGAGAAAATTATTATAAAATTGTAATAAATGGTCCTTATATCACTTCTAAGACTATAACCGAAAATGTAACACTCAAAGATGTATTAGAATGGGATATTGTTGAGAAAGGGCCTATTTGATTTAATTATAAAGTTATAAATGTTTTATGTTGTGCCTTAAGTATGTTGGCATTTGAAAAAGTTTCATGGTGTGAAAGTGCTCTTAAGAAGTGTGGCATAAATTAGAAGTAATCTATCAAGATGAAGGAGAGGAAAGTGAACACAAAGAAGTAGCCTTTATGCTTTGTGGATGATGAGGTACATACTTCCGCAACTCCTTATAATGATGAACCTTCTTATTCTAAATTCCATGGTAATGATGATGTATGTGATGTAGAATACACTTATGAAAAAATATTAGAACATATAGAAGAATTAATTAGGAAGAAAAAGAAATTACATGATAAGTATATCGAAACCTCGAAATTGCTTGATGATTAAGAAACACTGAAATTAAAATATAATGTTGCTCATGATGATTTGGTAAAAGAAAATGCAACTCTTTGGTTAGAAATAGATTCCCTTAAGAACTCTCTCGTTAAATTACAAAAGGGAATTAATAATTGGAAAAACATGTTAAATGGTCAAAAGGGTGTAAACGATAGACATGGTCTTGGTTATGTTATGACAATAGACCTTCCTCTAGCATTACTAAATATGTTAAAGGAAATAACTTGGAAGAAAAAAAACCTAGGCCATTCGGTAAAAATATTTCCAAGCCTTCATCATCTAACTCTCATAATAGAAAGAATCACCATGCATTGTTGTATACATCAAGACCATCATATAAAAATAATGTGCATGTGCCTAAAAATAAACATAACTTTGTTAATGTACATCATCAAAATAATGAATATAGACCTTATAATTCATATGGTCCTCATGCTTACATGAATATTTATCATACTCATCATATGCCATTAAATGTGTCTCATGCATATTCTAGACAAAATTTTCATCAAATAAAAATGTTTACATCTAGAAAGGCATTAGGAACAATATGAGATCTCATTTTCATTTATATAATACATTTAGAAGTTTCAATGAATCTAGATCAAGACATGATCATAAAAATCCATCTAGGTCACATGTACCTTTGGTTTGTCGTTATTATAGACGTTTTGGGCATGTTCATCAATTGTGTTTTGATTGTTTAAGAAACATAAATGTTTTGTCTAACGGACGAGATAGGTATGAAACTAACCGTCAAGGACCCAAGATGATATGGGTACTAAAAATTCACTAAACTTATTTTATAGGGTATCTCCAAGAGTTTAAAAAGAGGGAATTACCAATATTTTTTATCCTAGGAAGTGAAAAAAAATTTCAAGAAATAAATTTGGTGATTAACGTAAAAAGGAGGTGTGTCTTAAACTTAAAATGCATAGGTATTTATTTTGATATTTTGAATGCTTGATAGTTCTATTATTGATCAAATATTTTTTGTATGAAAATAAAAAATTTTAAAATTTTTAATTAATTTTTTTTATTATCCATGTAAGTTCAGTCGACCGAACTTAGTGCATCGGTCGACTTAAGGTATATTGGTCAAGTGATATAGGTAAGTTGGTCAATCAATGCCTCAATAAGTCCGGTTTTAATTTTTAAAAGTTCTTATTATGTTGTTAATTTTGTGTTTATTTTTCTTCTACCGTCGCTCACTCCTTCTCTCAACTTGTTAGGTTTTCATTCTTTCGTCGTTTCAATCCTATTTTAAATGTTATATGCATGTCTTGAAAAGTTAAAGGTTACTTTAGATTTATTTTCATATTTTATAATTGATGCAATTAATTAAATGTTTGTAATTCTTATCATATTTATGCATTAAAAAATTATAATTTAGGAATTCATAAGTATGATTTTGAAGTTTCTTGATTTCATTGAGTATGTGCTAATTTATTTATGTGCCTTTTGAATGACAGTTAAAGAGCATTTTGAATTACATTCTTATAAGATTAGTTTATGCATGTTTAAGTTAATTGAAAATATTTTATATGATTACCTTGAATGCCACTTGAATGGTTAGATGCTTTATGGTTTGTTTTAGCATATTTTTGATAATTCATGACATTTTGATCCTTGATATGTTATTAAAAATTGAACTTTCATTTTAAGAAAATGTCTTTATTGAGGGGGAGCTTAGAAATTTTATAAAAGATGAAGGACTCCTTTGTTTACTAAAATAATTTTTGAAAGTTTAAATTGCCTCTATGTATTGATTTATTAAATGGCCTGAAAGTTTCATAATGTCTTAGATTTTTTAAAATTGGACGTCATGTATTTTAATGTTAAAGATGTCTTTGAGTATGTTTTCAATAATTCATATAATGGCATTCAATCTTAAAAGTCTCATAATAATATTTTGAGCATGTCATTAAATTCTTTGAAAATGCATGATTTTTTAGCATACAGAGTTAAAATGCATTTTGGAGGAGCATGATACTTCATTGATTTTCAAAACTTCTAGAAATGATCTTTGATTCATGCATAGTATTCTCTAAAGATAGTATAAAAGTTTGTTTTTATGCACAATTAAGATTGCATGAATTTAAGGGGAGTCGTAAATCTTGAAATTATGAAGTTTGCATGATTTTGATTACCTTATGGGGAATTTGTCGCATTATAGAGTTTTGATGATTTTGTGATAAAAGATGAATGAATTTTTGTGATGAGTATGAAGCATTTCAATTGGTATCTTGAAATTGCTTGTATCTTGAGTATGATGTTGTGATGTTAATTTGACTTTTAATTTAAGTTATATATAAAGGGGGAGTATCCCTTGCAACAATGAAAAGTGATTCTTATTATTTGATAATGATTATTTATATTATAGGTTTTTTTAAGCATCATTAACAATTAGTATTATGATACTTATCATGTTTTAATTAATTAGTATCAATTATCGAACTTGCATTGTTTTGTTGCAATTAGTGTAAACAAGTTAGTTTAACAAAATTAGTATTATGTTTTATGGCAATATGATTGACACTTTGTGAAATAAGATGTGGTTAGTGTTGTCCTTCTTTTGAATATTTGTGACATGGTATTTTACATTTATCATGGTTTACTCTATTAAGGGGAGCATTTGAGAGAAAAAGTCTTTTGAAAGTTTAACTATGATATGTTTAGCATGTTTTTTAAAATTTATTTGAGATATATGTTTTGTATAAAAGGAAAAGAAATGTATATCCCATTTATATGTTTCGTGTTTATTAGTATCAAAGTACTATGATTTTCGTATGTGACTTTTATATTAGTATTCAATGTTTATATCTCTTTATAATTGGGTGTGTCTTTTTATGATTATAAAAAAGAGGAAAATGGTGTATGTGATATTAGAAAGGATAGTAAATTTTTATTATGTTCGACATTTGCATATATAAGTGGATTGGTTTGATTATATTATTTATTTGTCATGTGTATCTAATATCACATGATTTTGTTATCACCAAAAAGAGGGAGATTGTTGAACTGATGATTGGTTCAACCTTTGTTTTGATGATGACAAAGTACTTTCTACTAATGTATTTACGGAGTTTGTTTTTATGTTTGTTAAGATAGGATTGAAGAAACAAGTCTAGAAGTATATGGTAAAGACTTGAAGCACATAAATGTGAAGCCCTAAAGTTAAAGACTTTGCTTAGAGTTTATAAAGGATGTGGAAATTGTTAAAGACTAAAAGTGGAAGAAAAGCATTGGAAATGAACTTGAAGATTGAAGATAGAAGATTATGTTAAAAAATAGAATTTGATAGATTTGTATGAGTGAGTCTTCTTTTGGAAGCTGCTAACCTAGAGGAGATCGGTTGATCGAATGAAGAGATAGGTCAACCAAATGAAGAGAATAAAGAGGTCAATCTACCGAACAGTGAGATAGGTCTATTGAACATAGATAGGTTAACCAAATGGCAAGATAGGTCGACCAAACATAAACCGGTCAACTGAATGGCCAGATAAGATGACTAAATGAAATGAATCTATAATAAGAAAAAGACAACAATTATTTTTGCAATGGTAAAATTCATTTATTATTTATAGACATTGAGCAACAATTATAAGGTCATAATAAGTGTATAAATATGTGTGTTGTATGTTGTTTACACATCGAAGATGTAATGAAAGACATATACAAGTTGTTTAAGTATTCTTAAGATTGTTTGTGAGTTTATAGTATAATGTTGTGATGCATTTCATTCTTGTACTTTGTGTGAGTTCTTTATACACCTTGGTGAATCAAGAGTGATTATCTTTTGTAAGGTGTGTTTGTGAAAAGGGTGAAAATTGTGAGTAAATTGTTATAAGGATCATTCTTGAGCTTTGAAAAAGAATAGTGTTATGAGGTTATCCTTTAACCTTAGAAAAAGAAGTGATAAGTTATTCCTTTGCCTTGAAAAAGAGAGTGAAAAGTTATCATTGAGCCTTGAAAAATGATTGTATTTTCTAATGTTGCACTTTTTTTATTGAAATAGTGCAATAATCTTAATAGTAGTGTTGGGAATTAGATGTAGGGGCAAATAAATCGCTCTGAACTAGTATAAATCCTTCGTGTTTTCTCTTCCCTTTCTCTTTACATTTATGCATTTATTTTATATTATTTAATTTATCGTTGTTATTTAATTTGATAAATTAGAATTGTTGTTTAGCTTCCGTAATTAAATAAGTTAGTAAAATATTAGTTTGAATAATTTAGAAGAAATATTTATCATCTGATTCACCCTCTCTTAGATACCATATAAGACCAACATTTTCTTTTTCAATAATTAATAAATCTACCCTTTTTACAAGTTAGCTCATTTGATAGGAATACATTAATAATAGCAATCCTCATGGATCGACACTTGGATTCATTAAACTATATCACATTAGCAACAGGTACACTTGCCTTCGTGTGTTGTGATTTATTTAACATGTTTCTTGATTAAATTTTATTTAAAATTTAAACTCACACACCAACATAGCCATTCAAATATCTAACCTCTAAGGTGAGAACTCAAATCCAATTTGAGAGGATGAAATGGTAATAATGCTAACTATATTTTCTTTTCTTCCTTTTTATATGAAAAATATAATTTTTCATAACATTAGGATTTATTAAAATTAAAATTAAAGTGAAAATTTAATTATAATTACAAATCAATTATAATAATATCAAATATCAAATATTGATTCTTTAAGTTTCTAAATTTCTCAATTAAATCTAACATAATTGAAATTTTCCTTCTCCTTTAATAGACCTTTTATGTATGACCTATTAAGTTTCTAATATGATGGCAATAATTATAAATTATAATTCTTATTCATAATTAGAATAAAATAAATTAAAAATCCTTTTAATTTATCTTTAATTTTTTAATTAAACAGTTTATAATCATAGATCATTATTGGCATTTGGCAATATATTATGATTATCCAAATATTAGGAATGTCAAAGTAGATTGACTTAACTTATCCACACATGATTATAATGTATAATTTAATCCTTTTATCATCTAATGTTCTAATTAGAAATTGAGTATAAAATTAGTGTCTACTCTAAATAATCCAATCATGTTCATTCTTACTAATTAGTAAATGATTTATAATTAATATTTCACTATAGCTAGAGATTCTGAAATCACTACTAATTATGGACAGTGAAACATTTTCCCTAATTACTTTAGAGTGACGAATCCTTTATTGATTCTCTCAATTATCTCCACATAGTTTATATTATATCCAATTACTACCAAGTTGGGCTATTCCTTATAATAGATTATAAATAACATCAAAACATAATATGATACAACCATTATAATGAGTTAAGCCACAAACGCATAAGTAATATTCCATTCTAGATTCTCATAATCAAGTCAGTTTAGTGAACTTATTCTCTAATAAGCACCCACGCATTTGTTTAAGTGTCTTTACACTTTAATTTGTAAAGGCAATTACTTTCTTCATAAGAAAGAAACATAACGTATTCTAGTCTAATTATTCCATCAATACCCGATTTTAATGAAACTATGACTACGAATATTTTAAGAATGATATAAATATGCAATTTGAATCTCATAATTATAATCTCATTATAAATTCTAATTATACAATAATTATTCCAAAGATTTTATCTTTACGATTAATAATTAAAATATAATTAATAAAACATATAAAAATAAAGAATTTATTTTTATTGAATAAAATTTACAGTATCATACATATAAATTACAAATAATAGATTGGCTGCAAAAATATAAGCTAACACCCATAAATATATATATTTTTTGGTTCTTCGATGAAGGACATTTCTTCTTCACTTTTCTTTTTAATTTCAATTTTTATAGTTTCTAAATCATGATAATAGAGTTTTACAACGCATGCTAAGAGGAGAATTGTGGAGGTTGTGTAAGGAGAAAACAGGGCTATAATAAAAATAGGAATTGGTTAGAGAGGCTTAAATGAACAATTTAGTGTTCACCAAGCTCAAAGACAATCAAGAAGGTCCAAACCTTGATTGATGTGTACTCGTAAGTTCCATATGAGAAAGGTTTACAATTTTTATTTCATAATAAGCTTCAAGTACGTTAATTAATTATTGTTGAAACCTGGAGATCTATTTATCACAACGTTCTTACAGTTGCATTTTATCTGTAGAAATAGAATGCTTACATCGGAAGACCTGCATTTGATGAATTCCTTAAGAAGTACATTTCAACCTTCAACTTAAAATCCATTGAAACAAAGACATTTCTTGATTTTCTAAAAGTAAATTTTATTGGAATGGAGAAAGACAGAGACCTACAATTGTGGATTAAGTGTATTTCCATACCTCTAGATAGGTATGAACTATTTTCTAAAAAATGCTCTCACTTATGAATGAATTTAAGGAAGCAAGGATGCCAAGGGAGGATGAAGTTATTGATTGGAAGGAATAGGAATGAGAGCTCTACTTGGAGAACCAGCTAATATCTGTTGAAGCTTTTTAGTTAATGACAATTACAGGCTATGCTTACCAACTTGTTCATCTTTTTTTGTTGAAGCTAATTTTCTAATCATTCATTTTTTCATGTCCCCTACCCCCTCTCATTCTATATATATAGAATCATATGCATTCTTTTGAAAATGTCTGATTTCACTAGTCAGTAGGCCTCTCTATATGAAGATGTTTCCTATAGAATTGCATAAAGGGATTAATTCTACGTTCATGTGTTTAGTCAACCATTCCGATGGAGTTCTAAGCCTTTCTTTTGTTAATTGGCTAATATAGACATGTATTGAACATATTATTCTCTGTTACTGCATTGCATGTGTTATGGTGTCGTCGTCTTCGTATTGTTTGTAGTTTATTATCCCTATCATTTTATTAAAGTGGTGAAGGAGATGCTAACGCTAAATAGTATAATAAATGGCAGTTATTTTTCATTAATTATGATGTATATATAGCTCAAAAACATAGTAAAACAAAGTAGCTGAGAATATAATACACAAAAAACTTTCTCCTTTCATTTTTATTAGTTTATAATTACTAAATTATTCATGGTATCATAACCATTGGAGCAATACGATCTTAATAGTTTTTGTTGATTGGATTGTTAGTTTAACACTTATGTTATCACTCATGGAAGGTGTTATAGATGATGGTAATGAATCACATTCACAGCGCATGCGCTCCAGACATAATGATGATTCCTTATTACTATAGAGCTATGATCATTTAGGTATGGTTCTTATAACCACACCTCTTATCAGCAACAATTACTTATTATGGAGTAAAGTTGTGAAAATTTCTATAAAACCTAAAGATAAATTGGGTTTATTATTGGAAAAATGTATAAAACCTAATCCAGAATCATTAGAATATGATAGATGGATTGGTGTAGATTGTATAGTTATTTCCTAGTTATTAAATTCAATTTTAAAAGATATTGTTAAGGCCTTTATAGATACAACATTAGAAAGAAGGTTATGGTTGGACCTTAAGGAGAGGTTTGGAGATTCAAATGGACCTTTATTGCATCAACTGCAAAGGGACATTGCTTCTATGACACAAGGAAATCTGTTGATAGTGAAATATTTTATCAAAATCAAACGATTATGGGATGAGTTGTTGTATCTATTGCCTATATCATAATGAACTTGCAATCAATGTACATGTGGATTAGGTAAAATCACTACTGATAAGGCTTCCTTTAATTAAATGATGCAATTTCTTATGGGTCTTGATGAAAGCTATAGTAACATTCATAATCAAATTTTAGTGATGGATCAACTTCCAAATGTAAACAAGGCATACTCTATGGTCCTTCAGGTGCAAAAATAACGTGGGGTTAACATGGGTGTATCTGAAAAGATTGAAAATAATTCTATATTGATCAAAAGCCATGATGAAAAGAACATTGGAGGTGGGAAGATGAATATATGTAAATCTTAATTGTATTGTGATCATTGTGATTGATCTGTAAATTTAAAGGATTTTTGTTTCAAGTTTCATGGTTACCCAGATTGGTATAAATATTTATAAGACAAATGAAAGAAAGAGGTTGGTTCGAGATCATAAAGAAAATATATAACATACTTTATTGAGACTGATATAGAAACTACGCATGAAATAAGTAGCAAATCAAATCAAAGTGACATAATGATTGCAAATGTTATTAAACAAGAACTTTTGAAACTAATGAAAGGAAAAGGAACAGCATGTTTAGATCCAGTGACGAAGAATTTTACCCATTTAGAGGACTTTGCAAGTAGTTTTCTTACTCAAACCTTAACAATAGCTATGACTTGTCTTGATTCATTACACAATGATACATAAATAATAGATTCTGAAGCCTCCAATCATATGTGCCTTAATTTTGATTTGTTGATTAATCCACATAAACCAAATAAATATATTCCTATTTATCTTCCTGATAACAAAATAAAGTTAGTTGATCATATTGGAGATGTTTAATTGAGTCCCAAACTTCTCTTCACCATGGCTTTACATATTCATGCTTTCAAGTTTAATATACTATCAGTTAATAAATTAGCAGTTACTGCAAAGACTAAGATCCATTTTCTTCCCTCTCAATGTCTCTTGCATGACTTAAGGACTAGTGAATTCTTAGGAATTGGCCGAAATTTCAAAGGCTTGTATATCTTGGATAGACAATCTTTTGCTAAAGATGTTATATTGTACTCAATTCCTATTGAAGCACCTATACCAACTGATACACTGAAGTTTGCATATTCTATAAATGCAGTTTCTATTAGTTCCATATGGCATAAACGCTTAGACCATAGTTCATTCATTGTATTGGAATATAGACCTTTAATTGACAATAAATTTGATGATTCATTCACTTTCTGTGTTGTGTGTCCTTTAGCTAAACAACATCGTTTACCCTTTCCATCTAGTAAAATTTAGACTACAACAATTTTTCAGCTTATGCATGTTGATGTTTGGGGGCCATGTTTTAATATTGATGGATGACTTTAGTAAAGCTACTTGAACATTCTTGTTTCATCACAAAACACGGGTTCTTAATATGCTTCATTCCTTTTGTAAGATGGTTGAAAATCAATATCATAATTCTGTCAAATTATTTCACACAGACAATGGCACTAAATTTTTAATCATAGTTGATAAACTCTTTTTGATTAGTTGGGGATTTTGCGTCAATGTCCTTGTTTCTACACTTCACAACAGAATGTTAGAGTGGAGAGGAAATGCAAACACTTGCTGTAAATTGCTAGAGCTCTATTGTTCCATTCATCTTTACCTAAGTAGTTTTGGGGTGATTCCATTTTGACAGCCACATATAATATCAATCGATTATATACTCTACTGCTCAATTGGAAGACTCCATATGAAATATTATATGGTTACTCACCAAGTTATGAATCCTTGAAGACATTAGGTTATTTGTGTTTTCCTTTAAATACATTTCCATGTAACAAAATGCCTTCAAATTGTATGATCTTGATTCTCATAAGGTTTTAGTTTCAAAGGATGTGGTTTTTCATGAATATCAATTTCCCTACAAATGTATTTCTTCTCTTGAATCTATAGTTCCTTTGCTAGTGGTTCCTGATTCTTCAATATATTCTCTTGATTCTAATTTACCATTAGTTTCTAGTGATGCTTGTATTCTTGTTCTTCCATCGTCCAGTCTTTCTTATTTAGTGTCATCTTCTACTCCCGTTCCTCAAGAGTACTTTATGTAGACAAGACCAGCTTAGATGCAGGATTTTATTTGTCATTTTATAACTCATTTAGAATCTTTTCCTGATTCTGTTTCTAATTATTTTGATTCATTTTGTATTCATACTAAGAATCATTCTCATACTACTACTTATGTTCAACCATAATACTCCTCCTTTTTTAAAAAAACTTATCTACTGTTAAGGATCCAACTTCTTATGCCCAGGCCAAGCTTTATCCTAACTGGATTGAGGCTATACAACAAGAGCTTTCTTCTCCTGGGATGAATCACACCTATGAACTTACTCCATTACCACCAAATAAGAAGGCTATAAGATCTAGGTGGTTTTATAAAATTAAAATCAAACTAGATAAGACTATAGAAAGATATAACATCCGTTTAGTAGTTAAAGGCTACAATTAAATAGAAGGGTTTAATTATTATCAATGGTTTTCCCCTATTGACAAGATTGCCACTATGAGGGTTTTCTTTTCCATTGCTTCTTCTCATTCTTAGTCGCCTCAGCTTGATATTAACAATGCATTTCTCCGTGGTTATCTTGATGAAGAAGGCTACATGCTTCCACAAGATGGCTACACCAAAGCTACTACTAGTGAAGTTTGTAAATTTAACAACTCCCTCTATGGTTTAAAGGAGGCATCTCGACAATGGAACTTGAATTTTACTTCATAGTTACAATCTTTTGGTTTTAGGCAATCACCACAAGATCCTTGTTTATTTCTTAAACCTTTAGGTCACTCTTACATGGCCCTTGATGATGTGCTCCTTACTGGTCCTCTTAAAGGGGATATTTCTACTGTTAAGTAGCCCTCACATGTTAAATTTACTATCAAAGATATCGGTTCTGCCAAGTTTTTCTTGGCCTTGAGATTGCCAAGTCTGATATTTGTCTTCTTTTTACTCAACTTAATTAAATTCATGATCTTCTTATTGATGTTGGCTTATTATATGCTAAGGCTCCATCTACCCCTCTTCCTCCTGGCATTAAACTATCTCTCGATATTGGTCCTTTGTTGTCTAATCCTGAACCTTACCATCACTTAATTAGTCGTCTACTTTACTTAAGTTTCACATGGCTTGATATATCCTTGAGTGTTCAACAACTTAGCTAGTTCATTCAACGTCCATATGAAGGTCATTAGACTATTGCTCTTCACCTCTTGCGCTAGCTTAAAGGTTGTTCTACTTCAAATTTGTTTTTTCCTGCTCAGAATGGTCTTCGTCTATCTACCATTTTATGATGTTGACTGGGCATCTTGTCGTGATCGTCGTCGATCCTTAGCAACCTTTGCTATTTTCTTTGGTTCTTCCTTAATTTCTTAGAAAACCAAGAAACAATCAACTATCTCTTAGTCTTCAACTGACACTGAGTATTGTAGTATGGCTTCTACAACTTGCGAGCTTCAATGAATTTTTTATATCTTTCATGATTTTTATTTGCCTATGTGTGATAACAAAGCCTCTCTTCACATCACTATTGACCCAATTTTTCATAAGAGGACGAAGCATTTAGATATCGATTGTCATCTTGTCAGGATCTCTGCAAGGTTGATTTTATTCCTCATCTGCATATTTCCTCTAAGCTTTAGTCGTCTGACCTGTTTATGATGTCATTATTTGTTTCGTGTTTTTGTTTTTGTTGTTGAAGTTGGGTATGGTGTCTCTTCCTCCTCTAACGTGAGAAGGGGGTAGTAAACCTATTATTCATCTATCGCTACGTTTCATGTGCTGCAGGGTCATCTTCGTATTGTTTGTAGTTTATTAACTTATTATGCTTATTTATGTAGTGAAGGAGATGCAATTGATAAATAGTGTAATAAGAGGCAGTCATTTTTCGTTAATTGTACTGTACATCTAACTCAAGAACAGAGTAACTGAAACTGGAATAAACAGAAAACTTTCTCCTTCCATTCGTGTTATTTTAGAGTTACCAAATTGTTCGTGTATCTTGTTTTTTCTATCTCATCTTGATTCATATAATCTAGTTTGCCTCATGTGTTTGAATTTTGGAAACTCTTCATGCTCTCTCGACAGGTAGGTTGGGATTATTAACATGTTTTTTCCGTACAGGTAATAGCATTGGATGCACGCTACAAGCTGCCAGAATCAAAGGACTAGATGTTGGGATTACTAGGGTGAGGTTGATAAAACTCTGAAAGAGGTTGGAAGGATGAAGTATCTTCGTCAACTCTACACAGCTTTGTTCAAGGCAGTGGAAAAGAAGAAGATTTTGGCAAAAAAAGGTTTTTGCAGAGGCTCGTGAATGTTATCATCCCATAACATACATTATGACATTACAATGTCAGTATAAAAGTTTCAGTAGGAAGAGCTTAATATCAACTGGCAACTGCAATGATTTGTCATGAAGCCTAGCGGTTCTGTGTAACATGATTAGATAATGTAGCGGAGCATATTGCTTCAGAAGAAACCATAATTTGGGAGATAGTTCCAAGATGCATGTTCAGCGTCTATTATAACCACCGTAACTTGGCTTGCAAAATTTATCACAACATTTACAAGGTACCACGGGAAACTTTCAACAGATGTCCAGAAAGAGGTTTAAACTCAGATACATTGTGGTCCTGTTAGTTCTGCAATGTTTTTTTTTTTTTTCTCTGTTACTTCCCTTTTGACTGCCTTTAGAGCATGATCAAATATCCACAAATAAAAATGGAAATTCTGGGCAGTAAGTTGCTGGTGTAGCAGCTATACTGGTACCAAATTTTGTTTCCTATAACAGAAATATGACATGTTTCTTGGGCAACAACCTTTTCGTTTTCATTCTTTTGGCAGGAACAGATTTTAACTGATGAAATCAAAGAATTGAAGCTACAACTTTAACTTCATATTCTCTACGGATAAATGCCTTAACAGAGTTTTTGACTCAGATGTGTGGACAGTTCCAGCACAACCAATAAACTTAGAGTTTCCCTTTTGTTTCTTGTTTTTGTTTCTTGTTTTTAAAAATAAGGAAACCAATAAAAATAGCATAGAAATTGAAAAAGATAGCATAGAAATTGAAAAAGATAGCATACTAATACAGCACATAAACTTAAAAAAATAATACAGAAACCAATAACAATATCACATAAACCAATACGCATACACAAAAACAAAAATGAGAAATGATACTAAACATGCAGAATATTCTCCTAAATCTGTAACAGATTACAACTGCAATAGAACATTCATGGGTTATCATGCCTGCAGCTTCCTGCATGGTTTAAAGGTCAAGCTCATAAGATTTCTCATCAGACTAGGACTATTTCAACAATTAAGGCCATCACATTTGGCATGAATTAGGTAGTCAACGAAGGATTAAGTACCACAACATATAATTTTGCAATCTCAGGTAAAGTTTATCCTGTTACCAAACAGGAAAAGAGCAAAATACTTTGCCTGCATTCTAGTTAAAATACTCCATATGCGACAAGTTGTTAGCTTCTCAATTATTTCTCCAGATTTGAAGTTCCTCTTATTAGAAACACAGTCAATTCAATACGTTGCATATTGAATTGACATAACATGTTAACCATCAACCACCTTTGCATTGCACTACTTGATTGGCAAAAATATTTGTTTCAGTAAAACTTGATTGACAAACATATTCATATTCAAAAGAAGATGAAAACCACCCAATTCCAGTGTTTCATCTATATACTTTTCCCAATAATTCTTCCATATTTTACAAGTCTTTCATGATTCAAAACTCCCCCCAAACTTGTTACACTTTCTTCAATGCAGCACTTTGTGGAATGTAACAAACACAGTTCTACTGCTACTTCCCAGCTTGTAACTTGTAAACCTGATCAAAATTCAAAAAGACAGCGCTCAGAATTTGAAAAACTTCCTTGCACTAATCTACTTTAGCTTTTAAGCACTCTCAACACTTCTATCTCGCACCAGGAATCAACAATAAAAACCAAAGACATTTAGGTTAATGTAACCTGGTGCATCAAATATACTCCTCATAGGTCAATTAATTGTATCAAAATATTAAATAATAAGAACAAAATATAAAACTCATAAGCATTCTCATTCATTTAAATATATATATTCAATTAATTGTATCTGAATATCATATAAAAATAATAAAATATAAAATCACAAACATGATAATAAGATTTTGTATCATGAAATACAACAAAATGAACGTGAAATTTAAAATAAAAAATTATAGTTAAAAGTTATTTATATTATATAAGTAAAATTTAATATATGTGTGTGTATATATATATACATATATCAAATGCAGGTTAAGTTTTAAAAAAAAGTACCTGAAAAACTTGAAACCTCATTCTACGATGTATCCACTCAAATCACATTGACCCCAATTTTCATTTGGTACAAAGTCTTCATCATTAAGAGAAATCTCATCATCATCATCATCATCATTCAAGTTCAACGCACCAAATGACATATCAATACTCTTCCAACCAAGGTTATCTTTCAAGTCACTTTCATCCATAAAACTTGGCTCTTCAGAAACCCATTCCGATAAGACATCAATATGTTCAAGGCAAATTGGATCTATAAAACTATTTGTTTTATTAAGATTCCTAAAAAACAAATAAAATTAAGTCATTAAAAAGTATTGAAAAATTATATCTAACATATTGATGACAAAAGCATACCTTTCTTGAAACTTCAAGTTATAGCGAACAAATACCAAATCATTTAATCTTTGATGTTCCAACCTATTCCTTCTCTTTGAGTGAATGAATTCAAATATATTCCAATTCCTTTCATACCCAGTTGCACTTACACATTGACTAAGAATTCGAATTGCAAACCCCTGTAATTCTAGAACACCACTTCCAAATTGATCCCACCAATCAACTATAAGGTAATAAAAATAACTTTATAAATAAAATGAAGTCATGATTAATTTTAGTAATAAAAGTAGAAAAATATATACCTGGATGAAGTTTATCTCTTTGATGTATTGCAATGGGCATCCCGAAATCACCACAAGCATCTTTATATTCCTCCATTTGTGAGCTAATGAGGTCTTGTATCTTCTCTTGTCTAACAATTGTGATGATACTTAATAACATTCCCCTTTGAACTTTAGCTTTCTTTGAGAAATCTAGTCTAAAGTAGACACTTGGATTTAGAAATGCTCCAGCAGTAAATAACGGGGATTCTAACTGTCTTTCCCATCTCTCATTGATGATTGTAAGGTAAGGAGTGAATAAAGAAGACATATTCTTCAAATTAACCTTAATTGCTTCCTTTGCTCTCTCCATGGCATCATAAAAGTATCCCATTGTTTCTTTCTTATTACTATCTGATAGATAGAGCACCCTCACCAAAGGTTCATAAATTCGAATGACAAATTGACATTGGGGCCAAAATTCATGATCTTCAAGTATAATTCTGGCAACTTCTAATCCACCATTAGACTTAGCATGATGAGATGTAACCCATTTATCACTTGTAAACATCTGCCTTAATTCCTTCTTCATTTGAACAAAATACTTAAGTGATAAGATATTAGCTGCAAATCTGGTGATAGCTGGGCGACATAAGTTCTTACCATGTGTAAACTCTTTTCTCATCAAATTAAGAACCCATGCATCATTATAAATGAACTTAGTAACTTTCCTTGCTTTTTGCAGAGTCTCATCAATGACAGGAAAATATCTGGCATCTCCTATGTCTTCCAACATCGAATCAATACAATATGCAGCACAAGAAGTCCAATAAAAAGAGTTGTACCTACTTTGCAACCTCTTTCCAGCTACTTTATAAACAACATCATTGTCAGTGATAAATTGTACAATGTTGTCAAGCCCTACTTCATTCACAATTTCATCAAAAATCTCAAACAAAGTATTAGCATTCCTTACAATGTCAGATGCATGAATTGATTTCAAAAATGCAGTTTCCTGAGCAGAATAAACGAAGAAGTTCATAATAGACTCCTGTCTTCTATTAGTCCATTCATCACATATAATTGAGCACCCATAAGTTGCCCAAGTCTTTCTTCTTTCATTCAAATAATTTTTAATATCAGTAATTGAGCTACTCAAGAGACAACCTCTGTAATCATTCATACTGGGAGCTTTATATCCAGAACCATAAGAAGCAATAGCATCTATTATAGGTTGGAAATAATAAGACTGCGCAGCATTAAATGGTATACCTGCATCATACCACCATCTAGCTATTGCCATATCTACATTGTGAGTTGCTTTTTTAGATTGTAATGTACTACGAATTGAAGGACGATCTCTAGGAGCGAATGTTGGAGGAAAAAAATCAGTTATTTTTCTTCTTTTTCTTTTTCTCATATCAGTTGAATTGTTAGGAGTATTTGAATTTGAACTTGAACTTTCTTCCATTTATCTGTAACAACAAAAGAAATTGATTAAATGCAACAAATTGATTGTAATTAGTATACAAATATAAATTACTAAATAAATTAATTTCATGTAAATATGACTGCATGAGTACAAATAGTACAAATATAAGTTTAGATCAATTAATTGTCCAAACTGACGAAGAGATACAAGACTACTTATCTATCCATCACACAGTCTATCAAATGATAAGAGCAGGAATTATCATATACAACTCAAGTAAAGAAGACTTGGTGTGGCTCTACCAGCATTCCTTTACATGGGAAGGCATAAAAGCTAGCCACTATATGCATGCAACCAACTTCAACGACAGGACCCGAAATTGATTTATGACAGCAAATCGTTTCAGCAACCATAAACTATCACTGGAGTAATGGCAATGCTAATCGCAATCGGGACAATACCCTTCACATGCCAAGCATCATTGGATTCTTAAATCACCTAAATTAAATAGTGCTTGGCAGCTTCTTAGCATGAACATGCTGCTAATAGAACTTCTTAGCATTATTAAGTTCTGCAGTCAATGCATGCAGATGACATGTAAGCTCCATGTCTTAGCCAGATTGATTGATTGATGGAATAAATTGAAAATGCTATTGAGAGAACTTCGGTAAAAACTAGACAGTTCCACAATGTTATGAACTAAAAAAAAAGGAAAATTAAAGTTTATATAAAATCTTATTCCTGGACCAAGTCCAAACTTTTGGTGATAGGGAAATAATCTCCAACAGAAAGAAATAGTAAAGCGACAATCTGATTACAGAAAGAAACAATGTCGATTTAAATTTTACAGAAATTTAATATGTGATAAGTATATAAAATAGGCCAATCACTTCTTTGGAGATCAATACATGGAATGTACATCAGCTAAAAAAGGACTATAAAACGAGCCCTCGCTCATATCGCTTTACAAAAGAAAAACAAAAACAAAAAAAAATCCCAGATCCCAACGTCGTAAGTACGAGGTCTTAAACCAACATTTCTGGCTCACAACTGATCTTTGTAACAAATGGACAAGATCTCACATCAAGGTAGTGAAAAGAGTGGCATTTCTCTAAAAGCAAAGTTATTGCAGTCACCGTAAATTTTGGGCAGTTACTAACCTTCAGAATCTGCAGAATCTTCAGCCGCGTGTGGGTGAGGAAGGGAGAACTGGCTGGCGGCTGGCGGTTGGCGGCGTGGGAGAGAGAACACAGCAGGGGCGGCGGGCGGCGGTGGTGAGAACGAGTGAAGCACGAGGGTTTGGATCGCAGCAGGTAAGTCACGGGAGGGAAGGGCTTTAGTCGCAGAGAGGCGTGATTTTTTGAGGGAATGTGGGGGCCAAAACCTTTTCATTTTACACTTAAGTTCCGGTACCGGTACCGAGATTTAAGTACCGGTCAATACTGGTCTTCGTAGCGTCCAAAACATAACCCACATACGAGATTGAAAAAACACCAGTCATATCAAATTCTAGTAATTCTCTGAAATTTCGAGGCGGGTCGATTTCTTTTCTTGCTTAATTAATTCAATTGTAAGAGCTAGGACTTCTAATTTTTAAAAAATTATCCTACATTTTGCTTATTTATAATTGCAGATGGAGGCTGTCTACACCAAGCTCTACGATAAGTACAATGCTCTTAAGGTCTCTCACACTTTCGAGAATGTCTAGTTCACGCTCGTTTTTGTTTGTTCATTGTAGGTTGCGGTCTGTTGTTTTAGTTGATGTTTGCTACCTTGGCTTTTCAGAAAAAGAAGTTGTCTGAGTTTGATGAGATTAATCAAGATCAAGAAGTCAAGTTTTTGAATTATGTCTCTGGTAAGCTTATTTCTTCATCCTAATTAAAAGGCTTGTTGTAGTTTAATTGTTCATTTGATATGCTAAAGTTAGTTGTGTTATGCACAATCCTTGCTGCCTTTACAAGTCTAATTGTCCATCTCATCCATTGCAGCTGCAGAGGAGCTGATACAGTACTTGAGAGACGAAAGTGACAGTTTACGTACAAAACTGAATGATCTAAGGAGTGAAGTTGCTTCAATCAGGCATGTATTTTGGATTTCCTTTATGGATTTGTCTTCCCTTTATCTTATTACTAGCTTAAATTTTAACTCAACTAATTAGCAGAAGCCCATAACTTATGTGGTTCACTTTGCTTGCAGATCCAACAATGATGAACGATGTACACAGCACCAAAATTTGTTAACTGAAGAGAAACAAAAGAGTACGCGTGTTATGGCCTTTGATAAATAATTAAATATTGGATTGTTTAATTCTAGCTTTCGTTCATGTGTCCTGTCTAAATACTTAGTTTTGTTGAGAAGGACCTTATAGGAAAAGGTTGTGGTAGACAGCGCTATGCATATTTTGGGCTTTTATATTTCTTAGTATTTATGCTTTTTTTAAAAAAATTTATTGGTTATATTATATGGATATGCCAATTGAGTTAACATTTGTGACAGACAAGAAGCTTTCTGAAGAAGTTGAGAGGCTTCAAAAACTGCTTCAAGATGGACATTCTTACAATTTGAAGAATAGTAGCATTGACAACATGCAGCTGAACGTGCATGAATCTTCTCAAGACATAACAGGGGAGGAGCCTCAAGGCTTAGTGCGAAGAAGCACAAGAAAGCGTAGCCGAGCTGAAGCTCAGTTAGGCATAGCCTCAGTTTCTTCCCCTCGTAGTCATCAATATGATGCATTGATTGTAGAATCAGCAAAAATCTCGTCCAAGGAAACAAGTCTTGTAAAGGATCTCCCGAAAGATCAGCAAGTATGTGTTGAGATCTGATGGTCTTAGAGCAAAAAGTGTGAGCTTCCTCCTTATCATCTCTGACTAGTTTAGTATGTTTTTGCAGCTAGAATCCTGTATGGGAATTGATGGTGTATCAGGTAGGTTTAAGAAGTTGGCATTTTCTCTTGTTTCTCAAATGACAAGTAAATTAAAAAAAATTTCATGCATTTCAGGTGTAGGTGGTGCTCGAAATGACACATGTTCTTCCAACTGTCAGTTTCAAGCTCTTATTGAGTACTTGGTAGGCATGAAACTATCTACTGTTAATCAAGCTGAAGGAATATGCAGCTCAGCTCTGCATCAGTCAAGTGGTAATTCATATATATGGATTCCCCAAGTACCTACCGAAATTTTACGGTTTCCTCTTTAGTAAATAGCTGATTACTTTCTCTACTTGTTAAATTGACGATGCTTTCTACAAATTGAAATATGCAATTTTTTTGCAATTCTACTTTTGCACTGTGGATGGAACTCAGTTTCTGAAAAATGCAATGAAACACGTTAGAATTTCCAGAAACTAGGTCAAATAGATCATAAGGTTGAAAACACAACCTGAGTTGTTAAAACTATGGCAACCAGATAGATATTTTGTTAAGCAATTCAACCTCTTCAAGGTTTGCAGTGTAACTGTATTAAACACAATTAACAAAGTGCGAACCTATTTCTGACTTTTCTGATTTAGCTGTATTAGGTCCATTTGTTTAATTTATGTCGTAATTGAATGGTATTGCCATTTGGATGAGCTGTATCACTTAGCTTGTCTGAACTCATCAAGTTCCAGTAGATAGAGGTTGAAGATCTTGATGTTTGACAGTGATTAAATATTTGATAACTTTTCATATGACTGCTGGGTATACAATGATTCCCTTTTTGTCTTATATATGTGACAAGAAAAATTCTTCAAGAGATAAAGCATGAAAGATGGCGTTGATGTTACTAAGGACATATAAGTTACTATACCTTCTATTTACTAGTTACTGATCAAGATTGAATTCAGCGGAAGATATGCCTTTTATTCGTTGGTCAATACTTGGCCAACCACTGTTGTTTAATTTTTTATTCTCTATATTTTATATGGTCAGCTGTAGCAATCGTGTTTCCTTTCTAATTCTTATGCCAATTTTATGTTGGACTGTTCATAGGTTACACATTCAGTCTAACATGGGTAAAGAAGGCAGGTGGAGAGGAACCAGAACTGGTATATCGTGTTTCAACGTTGGGAACTTTTGAGAGGGTAGCACCAGATTGGATGAGATCGGTTTTGATGTTCAGCATGAGCATGTGCCCAATCTTCTTTGAGAGGATAGCACGCGTGATCAAGCTGCACCGCTGATGATCCTCTCTTCATAACTTCTGTTCTTGATGATAACGAAAACTGCCAATTGTCTAGTGTTTTGTATCCATGGTCAAAATATAGATCTAAAGTCTCAAAACCAAGCGCTTCTGTGACTTCTAAACGAAGATATGATCTCTCGGATGAATAGAATTTGTTGGGCATGAGCTTTTGACTCTTATGTTTGGAATTACTTCTCGTTTTTATTTTTATTTTTTATTTTTGTGTATATGTATTGGTTTTTGTTTTATTTGTATTAATTTTGTGTTATTTTTTTAATTTCTGTGTTGTATTAGTATGTTATCTTTTTCAGTTTTTTGCTATTTTTATTAGTTTTTAATTTTAAAAAACAAGAAACGAAAATCGAAAACGAAAAGAAAATCAAATAAGGCCTTAATTTCCAATGCCACCTGTTCCGATAAATCAAAAAATGAAGTTGTAGGAGATGCAATTTGGCTTATGACATGCCGTCTTGGTAGAATTAAGAGGAAAGAAGAAATGTCAGGTTTTTATTGAATGAATAACGGAGCATGTCACAAATTATCACAAATTATTATACCAATAAAAATAATAATTTGAATTGCTTAAACTATAAGAATACATTAAAAATAAAAAGATGTACATTTAATGACTATTTATAGAAACTTATTTATAGATAATAACAATTAAAATACTTATTCATATTTTACCAATCCTAAAATTTTGAAATTATCCGTCTCTTCTTATTTTTCCTTTAACAATAATTAACTATCTTATCTACCTTTGACTTAGTCTTTTTATAAAAATATATTTTTAATGGTTTATCCGCATTTTTTTCTTGAAAAATCATCACGTCCTCAAGATAAAAATATGAATGTCGGTTGTTATAATAGTTCGAATGAGGATTTTGTCATAAGATGAGCAATTTCAAATCTTAAGTCATTATCATGCTTAATCCAATGATGAGTCAATACTTATTGAGGTTTCACATCAAACTTCCAGTTGAAATTGAAAAGTAATGGGATTGCTAGATTGGTGGGGAGTTGTTCGTTAGCTTTTTTAAGTAACTAAACATGGAAAAGAGAATGCACTTTGGCACCAACTAGGAGCTCTAGTTCATAAGCTACTAAACCTTAATATTTGAGAATCTTGTAAAGACCCAAAAATCAAGGTGAGAGTTTATCATTATGACATCTAGCTAAAGAATGTTGTTGATATAGTTGTAGTCGTAAGAAGACAAAGTCACCAACTTCAAATGATTTTTCTCTACAATTATTATCTATATGTGTCTTCATTCAATTTTGAGCTTTGAGTAAATTTTCTTTTAAAACCTATAATATGGCATTCCTTTTGATAAGTTGTCCATCTAATTCTTCCCTATGAGTATGTATGCAACAATAAACTTGTAAAGTAGAAGCATCACGATCATACATAGTATGGAAAGGAGTAATGTTTTTCATCATATGGAAATTAATGTTGAAATGAAAATTTTGACCAATACAAGAAACGACTATAAATCTTCGGCTTCTCACTTATAAAGCATTTAAGATAAGCCTTCAAGCAATGTTTCACAACTTCCATTTATCCATCTAATTATGGGTGGCAAGCTATCCCCATCCTCAACTTTGTCTGATTAAGCTTGAAATTTTCTATTTAAAAGGAACTGGTAAACAACCTATCCCTATTTAATAGTATGCTTCTTATACTACTATGTAACCGAATGATTTCCCTACAAAACACATAAGCAACTTTTTTTGCAAAATATGGGTAAGTGAATTCCACAAAATGAGAATATTTGGATAATCGATCAATCACAACTAAGATAGTATCATATCTATTAGATTTTAATAATCCATTAATGAAGTCCATTGAGATGTCTTTCTATACCCTCCGTGGGATCGATAGTGGTTAGAACAAACCAGTTGGAGATAACGTCTCATACTTGTTTCATTCACATAAGAAAATAGTTCTGAACTTATTGTTTAACATTATTTCGCATATGGAGCCAAAAAAACACTGGTAGACAATTTCTTGATTGTTTTAAGAAATCCACCATGTCTAGCAGTAGGGGTATTATGTAACTTTGCCATAAGCTTCTCCCTTAAAGACAAGTTAGCTAGGATGACAAGCTTTCCCTTAAAATAAATGCATCCATTTTTGCTAGAATAATCAGGGACAAATGTAGGATTTTTCTGTAATTGCTCTAGCGTTTTTGTAATCATGAGATCTTACTGTAGGAGTGTTGAGAGCTTATCAAATTCTATTAAAAAAGGAATTGATAGGTGCATAAAGTGAAGTCTGCGAGATAGAGAATCTACCACAATATTCTCCTTTTGAGCTCAGTATATGATGATAAAATCAAATGGCAGAAGTTTGATCAAAAGTTATTGTTGTTCATTAGTAGCGATCTTTTGCTAAACTTCAAATTACAATGATCAATCTTTGCAAAGAAATGCCTCCCTAGAGGATAATGCTTTCATTTTTGTAAAGAAAGTACTAGTGAAAGTAACTTCCTATCATATGCAAATTTAAATATATTTGAGAAAGAAAATCTCTTATTAGAAAAAGCAATCAAGTGGCCCTCTTGTGATAAAGCACCTTATACCCTTTGTGATGAGACGTCACATTCAATAATAAATAGTTGGGCAAATTTTGGAGCTTTAAAATAGGTATAGATGTGAGTAATTATTTGAGTTTAGAAAAAACTTCAACAACTACCTCATTCCACTTGAAAGAATCTTTCTTGGTTGGCTCGATTAAAGAACGAGCCAGAATTCCATAATTGATAAGTCATAAAAATCCTTTCAATTGCTTGACATTTTGGTGTTGTGACTAATCGACAATTGCTTTGATCTCGTATGAATCTACTTTGACCCTTTGATTAGAAATGACATGGCCGAGAAATCTCATTCTTTGTTGCTTGAAAGAATACTTCTTTTTATTAATGAAAAACAATTTTCTTGCATGAGAGCGAGGGTAATCTTTAAATGTTCTTTGTTCTAATCAAGGTTAACACTAAATATCATCAAAGAAAACTATTTTAAGATGGGGACAAAATAAATTATTTATCACCAACTGAAATATAGATAGAGCATTAGTCAAGCCAAAGGACATGATTAAAAACTCATAATAACCAGAGTGTGTTCGGAATGCTGCTTTATTGATATCTTCAGGTTTCTTCCAAATTTGGTGATAATAGGAACAAAGGTCCATTTTGGAGGACAAAAAGGCTTTATGCAACTCATCCAACAACTCTTCAATATTTAAAATAGGATATTTATCAACAATGATGATCGTATTCAAACTCCTATAGTTAACACAAAATCCCCAACTCTCATCTTTCTTTCTTACTAATAAAATAGGGCTGGCGAACAGGCTAAAGCTTGGACATATTAATCCTTCATCAAATAATTCAATAACCAAACATTCAATCTCATTTTTCTAGTAAAAAGGATATCTGTAGGGTTTAATTTTTAGTGGTTTGGCATCAGGTAGGATATTTATGGCGTGAAATTGACTTTGAATTGGTGGGACTCCACAGGGTGTTTAGAATATAGTATGGAAATCATCGAGTACGTTTTGGATGTTTGAAATAATGGTCTCTTAGTTTATTAGAGTTTCAGGCTATTTAATAATTTGGCACAATATTCCTTTTTTTCACTATGGATTAGTTTTTGCATGGATTTAAAGGTTACTCCTTCAGTTCTTAGCTTCACTTCCTCTTGCAATTTGTTTTCTTTCACTTGTAATTAAATATTATGAACATCTACTATAATTGGCTAGGACAGTATTAAGAAAGGCAAGCCATCTAATCCCAAATACCACGTAAACACCACCAATTAAGAAAGCATAAAAATCTTGGGTGATTAAGAGATTTTAGAGCTATATCTCAACTCATTTACATAGTGTGTTACAACTGATTGTATCACCATTACCTATCTGTAATCCAAAAGACGGAACTTGAATTAATGAAAGGTAAAGGTCAGTAACTACCTTGTTAGATATGAAGTTGTAGGATGATCCACTATCGATCAAGATGAGGAAGTCTCTCCCTTTAATTGTTCCCCTGATTTTCATGATGGTACTTGATGTTTTTCCTAATAATGTATGCATAGAATTTTCTATCATCTCAGCTACAATCTCTTCTTCATCTACTTCTAAAGTTTCATCAAAGAAATCTATCTTTTCCTTTTTAGTTTCCATAACCACTAAAGTTGACTGCTTGCATCGATGGCTAGGTCCAAATTTCTCATTGCAATGAAAGCACAAGCCTTTATCCTTTCAGATTTGTTGCTACTTTGTAAGTTGTCGTGGAATAAAGTTGCCCACCTTTTTGCTAACTTTTAGGTTTCTAACAGCAAAAGGTAAGGCATCTGTATAATATGAAGAGTAAGAATTACCTTAAGTTGCCAAAGAAGACCTAACACCACTCATATGACTTCTGCAAACACCCTTTGTTGTTGTGGGTTTTACATTATATGCAAGGGCTAGCTCATAGTTTTGTATACATTCATAGGTTTTTTAATATGCATATCAACCCAAATTTCTTTGAGATCATTTAGAAAAACTCCTAATAAACGGTGTTCTAGTCAATTAGATACTCATGTTGACCTCCTTGCAAACTCTTGGTGATATTCTTGAATAGTACTAATTTGCTTGATTACATAAAGGTATTCATCAGGATTGGCAAACTCACCTGGACCAAAAGGCTCACATAATATTCTGACCAAATTTTCTCAATCATATATGATATGTTCACTATTGATCCACGAAAACACATCCAAGGCTTCCCTTTTTAAATACATGGATGATACATTAACTTTCTTATCTTTTGGGATTTAGTAATGTTGAAAATATTTTTCTACCTTCAAAATCTATCCCCATGGATCTCCATTTTCAAATCTGAAAAAATACATCTTTGCAAGAATTTTCCTTGAGTGATGATTTTCTCATTCAACATATGTTTCATTCTCTTTAGTAATAACATTCTTTTTCTTTGGAGGTCAACTGGATTTTTCACTAAAGATATGTTGATTGGATTGAAACTTTTTTTATATTACCTTTTATTTTCGATTATCCAAAATCTATAATTATGTTTTCAATGATGCCAATTATTGCGAAAGTATGCTAAGTTGTTAGAGTACTACTTCTAGAAACTGATTGGTATATGTTAGAGTTATTTTTTGATTTGTTGGTGGTGGAAGTAGTGGTGGCAAAAAAGAAGAGATGATGGTCCCGACAACCATCATAGAATTGTAGGGCTTTGATACCAAAATGGTAGAATTGGTAGGAAATAAGGAATATAAGTTTTTATTAAATGTAAATAAACTAATATAGGAAGTGTTGGAGAATCTTACATATTATCACACTAATAGAAAAAGACAATTCAAGATGCCTAAACTCTAAAATATACTGAAAATAGAAAGATGCATATCTAAAGACAATTGCTATATACCTATTTATAAACTAACTTCTAAAAACCCATTTGTAGATAATAACAATTAACAATACTTACCATATCCCACTACTCCTAAAAATTTAGAACTACCCAACTCTTCTTATTTTCCTCCAACAACTGCTAACTAACTGCCTTATCTACCTTTGACTTGGTCTTCTTATGAAAATATGACTTTAGTAGTCTATCATATGTCATGTCACTGCTATCTACCACAGAACTTGTTAAGAAAACTAGAAGCCCATTACTAGAAGTGAAAATGTTAGGACAAGCTAAATAAAAAGAATAACATTAAAAACTCTGTTGCAATGGGTTGGGTCATAAAATCATTGATGTGAATAAATCAATGAATCCATTCTCTAGTTCCATTTTGAATTCTTTAAAAACACGGCTCCTCACATGGTTACAATTTATTCATTTTAAACTACTTTTGTAAGGAAACAGTTAATACTTTTGGCCATGCTTCCGTTTTCTCCATCTCTATCGTTTGTTAATTGTGACCTTCTTGATCCCGAGCAACTGGTTGAGTGGTGAAGCTCGTGGCCATATGACTCTGACTTTGGTAGGGTCTTGGGTTCGAGCCTTTAACTCCACTTACCATTGGAATCATCTAGTATGTTCCCTTCTTGGGTGGTTTCTGTCTGTGTAGAGTAAAGGCCTTTTCCCGGATCAGGGGTTTACCCGATACACACCCTAAGGGTAGCGGCTGCAAGTTCCCACGTTATCAAAAAAAAATTATGTCCTTCTCTCTCTCTTTATAATTAATTGCATCATGTTCTCTTTCCTTTTGAAAGATTTAGAAGACAAAGACATTCATGTATTCTTAAAGAAACATGGCCCACATATCATAAATACATGGATGAATGATTTATATAGATTCCATATAAATAGCATAGAGACAAAGCATCCACACGTTTTGTCTTTTTTTTTTCTTTCCTTTTTTGCATTTGGTTGAAAACAGAAAGAATCAAGCGGTTTATTATGAACATCAATTTTGAGATAAGATGACTTTTAAACCTATTCATTAACATAAGATAACTTTTGGGTTTATAATTAATTCAGCCTTTTATTTTATTTATTTTATTTACTATTTTTATTTATTTTGAGATTTAATTAATTAATTTTTAATTTTTAATTTATATGTATTAGTGCTACATATATTTTATTTGCTTATAGTTCTTGATTAGTTTATAATAATTTGAATCCATAATGCCTAGCTTTCCCTTTCAATTAATTGAAATAATATAGTCACCAAAGTGACCTCTATTATGAAATATTTTTATTGTGAATTATTATGATATTAGTATTTTTTTTTTTTCATGTGGACAACATATCGATCCAAAAAAAGATTATTTTTTGGTAGAAATTTACATATACATATGGTAATAAGCATATGATGATAATTAAGTTTCCATTATAAGCGTTAAGTCCACCCAAAGGACGGCTAAGCACTTGATTGAATTTTATCAACAATGCTTGATTACCACACAAAGGAAATCAATTGTGGTTTAATTCTCTATTCAAAGATCAAATTCGATATCACACCAATTATCATGAGATGAGTTATTATTATTGAAATAATTCATCATTATTTAGTTATGTTTTCATGTATATGTGAGCTGATTGTGTTTTATATATTGTATCGTGAGATGAGTTATTATTATTTAAATAATTAATCACTATTTAGTTATGGTTTCATGTATACGTGAGCTAATTATATTTTATATGTTGTTCTCTATACAACTGATATTTTGAATACTTCTTCTATTACTGCCAAAATTAATAGCATTCTAGTACTTAATGGAAGCAACTTTAGAACTTGAAAAAAAAAAAAAGGTGACTATGATCTTGGGATGCATGGATTTGGATCTCGTTTTAAGATAGTTGCATCCTGCATCTCTGACAAATCAAAACTCTTTTAAGGTTCAGAGGGTTTCTGAGAGGTAAGATCGCTCTAATAGCTAGATCTTATGATAATGAAAAATGCTATTCTAGAGACATTTCTGAATCCTATGATGGAGGAAACTAATGCTAAAAGATTCCCTGTTACCTTTGAGGGGTGCTTTTTTAAAAGTGAAAAAGTGGAGACAAATGCAGCTTTAAGAAAACTTTCGCTAGCATGAGTATAAGGGTAATAGATTTGTCTTTGAAAAGGAGTCAGCCAATGTTCCTATTCCGCTGGTTGTTATTGATTATGATCAGATTTTTATACTTAACATAATTCAACAATATCCGATCCAAATATAAGATGATGTCAAACTCCCTACCCATTAAGATCCAATTATTCCTTAATAGGTTTCTCATGAGGAGTATGACGTTTAAACTCAACAACCTCAAATTCAAATAGAATCAGTTCCTTTAAGAAGATTCAAGAAAGAAAGGAGAAGTGCAATTTTAGATGATTATGTTATGTTTCTTTAAAAGCATGAGAAAAATGTTAACTTAGTGGGACAAGATCCATTTATCTTCCACAAAACAATTAAATGTCCTAACTCTCACAAGTGGATCAATGCCATGGGTAAGGAATTACAATCCATGAGAGACAATGATATGAGATTTTGTCATATTACTTGAAGTTATAAAACCAATTAGTTGTAAATGGGTCTTTAAGACAAAAAGAAAATCACAAGACAATATGGAGAGGTATAAAGCTCATCTTGTTGCCAAATGATTCACTTAAAGGGAAGGTATTGACTATAAACAGACTTTCTCTCCGATGTTCTCAAAATAATCTTTTAGGACTATTATAGCACTTGTAGTACATTTTGATCTTGAACTACAACAAATGGATGTAAGGATGACTTTTCTTAATAGAGATATTGAGGAAATGATCTATATAAAGCAACCAGAAGGCTTAGCTTCAAAGGAAATTGACTAATTGGTTTGCAAAACTTAAGCAATCTATCTACGAGTTCATGTAATCTTCTCATTAATGATACCAAAAGTTTCATTAAGTTGTTCTCTCTTTTAGCTTTAAACAAACATTGATGAAGATTGTATGTACCATAAGTTCAATGATAGTATATTCATTTTCTTAGTAATATATGTGGACGATATTTTACTTGCCAGTAGTAATAAAAAACTACTTTAAGAAACCAAAAGATTTCTTTTTAAGCCATTAAAAATGAAAGATTTTGGTTAAGCATGATTTGTATTAAAAAATGAGATTCACCGTGATCGTTCTTGGAAATTATCAGATTATCATAAAAGGGTTACATCAAGAAGGTATTATAATGGTTTGGCATGCAAAACATTAAACATTATGACACTCCCGAATTTAAAGGGGATAAATTCAATATAAAATAGTGTTTTAAAACATGAAATAGAATTCAAGTTTATATAGGATGTCCCTTAGGCGTCAGCAATAAGAAGTTTTGATATACATGCAAGTTTGCACTCATTTTGGCCTTACGTATGACGTAGAAATGCTTGGTAAATACCAAAGCAATCTCAAAAGAGAACATTGGGTAACAACCAGGATTGTCTTCAAATATTTACAAAACACTAAGAATTATATGCTCTAGGAGGTCAAAAAAACTTGAGATCATTGGATTTTCTAATTTTGAATTTTTTGGATGCTAAGATAATCATAAATCAACATCCAATTATGTATTTCTTTTAATTGGATGATCAATTCCATGGAAGGGTATTAATTAGACACTCATTTTATCTTTTACTATAAAGGCTAATTTCGTTACATGTCATTTATATCCAATCATGTAATATGGTTGCATAACTTTATTACAGAACTACTAGTAGTGGATTTTATTGAAAGGACACTCATATTATACTATGGCAATAAAGCTACAGTCTTGTATTCAACAAGAGTTCTTTTAAATATAAGCATATAAACATTAAATTTCTTATTGTTAAAAAAAAAAGTTTAGTGTGGTTTGATCAATGTTGAATTAATAGGGATAAACTCTATATTTGTGGATACACTCACTAAGGCATTATTACTTACGGCCTTTTATGAGCATGTTGCTCATATGGGCATAGTTATATTTGATACTGTTTGATTTAATATGAGTTTGTATTATACCTTTACGATTGATTCAGTATTTAATGTCACGAAATTTTTTGGTTTTTATAATAAAAGTTTTTAATTTATATGGTTTACTTTGAACTCCAATCTCATTTGGTTAAAGTTAGACTAGTTGGAAATACGCATGTATAAATCACATTACATGTAATTTTCATACTACACATTCACGCTTGATCTATTTCATTTAGTTGAGTTAGTACTTGATATCACTGTGGGTTTAGTTACAAATAAAAAAAAATGGCAGTGATTGCCTCTTTAGTTCATATATCAATGATGCTAATAGATAGAATGAGTTTAAATGACATATCTTCAATTTTATGCATATAAGATTATTTATAGTGATTTGTGTGTGGTTGAAAGTTTTGTTATATGAGCACATAGTAATGTAATCCGATTATTAGAATTTGAATTGTATATCATGTGCATATATATTAACAAATATATACAGACATGTAAACATACATGTCTTACAATAAATAATTATGTACATGTCACTATTATAAAGTTGAAGAACTTAATTGAAGTGATCAAATTCTATTTAAAGGTTTAGTCATCAAATATAAAGTGTGGGAGTTAATATAAAATGTGTAAAATTCTTAAAGTATAAATTACTAATTAATTAGAGGTAAATTGGTAAATTGTGGTGTAAAAAAATATTCTTTTTTTTAATTCCCATCTTAATCAAAAGTATCGCATTTTCATAATATCATTCATGGATTAAGGAACACTTCCATTTTTTTCTTTTTTTCAAATAATTTTTTTAGGCAAGACAAAATTCTAGTTTTATTATCTTTTTTTTTTTCAGACTATTGTCTCCGTCTTGCAGTAGTTCTATAAAATAAGAGCTTTTGCAAAATTTTGAAGAAACCGTTATCACTTCGCACAGGGAGTTCATTCCTCAAAACAGCTGGGTGTTAGACGAGAACATCTGCTAGAATTGTACATACCTTGTAAGTGTGAAGTTTCTATGGTAGAGGCTATGTTAATGACACCCTCATGCACAATGACAATCAATCACTATTTGGTGTGAAAAAAGTCTAACAAGCAAAGGAAAAATTAACATCGATGGAAGTGTGATATTTATCTTTCCAATCGATGTATTTGAGACGTGTACGAGACGTGCTGTGGGGGTTATCATAGTTACGTACTATGAAAATCTTGTCTCATCATGTAAGTTCAAATAGCCATAGCTTCTGCAGTTTGTCGTGATGTAGAGTTGTATGACTGTTCAGCATTTCGCCGGAGAATGTGTGTGGATATAAATATCGCCTCGTTTAATTGTAGCATTTGTCTATGTATCATGAATAAATACCTGGAGTTTTTTCCAGAATACCTTTCGAGAATAGGCTGTGGTAGAGAGAGTTTTGCATTTTTTGGGATTTTTTTATTTCTTCATATTTATGATCTTTAAATTTTCTTTATTAATTGTGTCATGTAGACATGTCAATTAAGTGTAGTTTAGTTCAGTTTTTTTTCTTTTTATTTTTGTATGTTTTTTCGATTTATAAAAGTTTTTCAGGTTTTTTTTTTCAGTTTTTATATTTTATTAATATATTTTATTAATTTCTTTAATATTTTTTTCGATTTGTATATTTATAAAAATTAAAATTAAAAATTAAAGTTAACAATAAAACCAAACATTTACTTACGGTACGTTTGGTTTGCAGAATAGAATAGAGGGGGAATGGAATAGCTATTCTGTAGGAATGGAATAGATGGG